>VDFB02169269.1:0-16724 GCA_007258455.2 Sequoia sempervirens
AATGAAAAGTGTGGATGGGCACAATAATTTTATTATTATTATTGTTGTTGTTGTTTTTTTTCTATTTAGCAAGGCATTTATAAAATCACTCTAGTTGAACCACAAATTTTTACTAATATTTTTTCATATAAAAAAAGATAGGCTCAAGAACAACTACTTGATTAAATAATAAATTTTATAATGATTATAAACAAGAAAGAAGAATAATTATTTATAAATTATTTAATATTCAATAGTTTTGATTGAATACTCATAAACTAACCATAGCTAATTCAGACTCTTGTGACCATTGGGATAACTTGATTGGTTCAAACCATGTCTCCATCTAATAGGGGATGGGAAATTAAAATTATCAAATGGTCCTATAAGGACAGTAATTTGATAATTAAATATTCTATGGCCAAAGAATTTGACTTATTGAACCAATTGTGTCCTAAGTCAATTGCAAAAAACACATAACATTCCCAAGATAATGTATCAAGATTTTTTGTAAGTTCTAAAAGATCTTGTACCCATCCTCAAGTTTTAGGAAATTGGCCAAGAACAAGTCCATCGAGTTTTTTTCTAAAATTTATAAAAGATCTTGTACCCTTCCTTGTGTTTTAGGAAATCAACCGAGTACAAGAACAATCCACTATGAGGATTCTTCTTAGTATCAATGGCTATCATATTTTTATTCTTATACCAATTAGGTTCAAAGTTTTATCTTAATGGAATAGGCCATAAATCCTTCCAATGTCTTTTGTATTTGAGTACTAGAAACATCCTTCATTTCCTATACTACTTACATACCCTATATCTAGGAGATCAAGATACTAGAGAAATGGGTGTATGAAATATGTACATAATTCTATTTGAAACTATGTTTATGCAACTATACAAGTGGGTACACAACCCTTTCCAAGGTAACATTTCCCTAGATAGTTCTTCATTAGTTGCCACCCACTTGAAAGTGAAATAAAGATGAAATCTTAAAGAATCGTCTACTTACAAAACACCTAAAAAGGTGTTTGAAGTAAATTTTAATTTTGAGATCATTTCTTTTTTATCTAGAACACATTTTCAATTTTCACATTCCAAAAGTTTACTAGTTTTGTGTATTGGGTTTATAATGCCCAATATATAAGATACACATATTTAAACAAAATCAATGAATCTAATAATCACTTTACTCTTAGTTAATATGATTCTTGTTATATTAGCTATCACGATACCTTAATTGCTTATCCACGTTAAACGCTCATAATTAACATAATAATTGTTTAAATGAAATTCAAAAATAACACTAGGTAAGCTTTTTTGCAACTAACCACCATTTCTTCTATAGTCTTGTAACCTAATTTCATTATTTCATTACTCCATTACCTTATGGAGGTTACATTATTTTTTACTTTATTTTTCTATGATAAACCTATTCTTACAAATGGATGTGAACCTAAATTTATTATAGAGGAATCAATTGGACCCACTATATTTTCAATATATGAAGTCAAATAAGCTACTTTATTTTTATCTATCTCTTTTTAAAGCTTTATACCTTTCCATATTCTATAGTATCTATTCAACTAAAGCTTTAGCAAGTTGTGCTCCTCTTCCTCGGTAGGCTTCCCCAATATAATGGTTGTAAAAGTATAATCTATAGGTTGCATATCTATTTCCAATACATCTTTCAATTGGGTAACAACCTATGCATACCAAAATCCATGTGCAATGGTGGATCTCACTTGTGCTTGTTTCAAAGAGGTAGTATTGTGACAGCTCTAGGACAATTCACCACTAGCAATTCACGGATGGAAAATTCGTCGTCAACAATTCATCCTGGGAAAATTCACCACCACCAACAATTCGCTGCCACGAAAAATTAATCACCAAAAATTCATGCAATTAATTTTTCATGGGGTGAATTTTCATGGCGGTGAATTGTTTGCAATGAATTTTCCATCGGTGAATTGCCGACAGTGAATTTTCTATATGTCTATTGTGACGATAGATGTAAGCTAAGAAAAATCATTATTTTATGTTTGAAATGTTTTCTTCTTTCTTTGAATTATCTAATTAAACCATAGAGGAACATTTATATCTAATATTCTAATTAAACCATTGAGGAACATTTATATCTAATATTTTTTGTTGGTTTGAACCTAGATCTTGTACTTATTGGCTTAGACATGTTTCTCTTGACAATCCTATTCAACTTGATCATGGGTTTGCTACACTTTTGGAGTAATTGGAGGTGTAGAAGGATTTATTATATGAATTGGAGACTTGGAAGATAATATTCTAGATGTAATAGGATATTTATAAGGGGAATGAGGATAAGTTATCCTTATATGTGATACAAAAAATTCATTGAAAGAGTGGAAGATGCACTCTTAGAAGATAGGGATAATTTTTTTTCCAATAATAATATCTACGAGAGATAAGAGGGTAAAATTCTCTAAGTACCCCAAGGAAAGTAAAAATATAAATTTTCTTAGTTTTAGTAAATATTAATGGGTTTTAAATGTTTTCAAAGGATTTAAGGTGGAAATTCAAATTTAAGAAAATTTTACAAGTGCCCCAAAATTAGGGCATGGTTTTTCAAAATAATCGAATACCCCAAATTTTAGATCTCAAAATTTATAAATTTTATCTAATAAATCTAAGTCAAAACAAGTTTTAAACAATAAAATTGAATTATTTGAATGAAAATTTGAATGAAAATGTCACATCCCTCACATTGAGACTGTATGTTTGGTTATGTATTTCAAATGTAATGTCAGTTGCAAATAACTACTTTCAAGTGATTATGACGTTGAGAATGCAATAGTCGTTCATTATCATAACTGAAATGTTAACGAACTCTTTATTTTTGCAAGTGAAATTATTGTTCGTGTGAAATTGAAAGAGATCATGATATTTAATTCAAATCCATATTATTTAGCCATTGAGAACGATCTAACCCTAATCCTTGTCAGTGGATGCAGGATCGTTGATGCCAGGAGAGAAAGAGAAATATCGTCAGGGAGAGGATGTGGTTAATTATGGATCAATTTTATCATCAGTCTAGAGTCAGTGTAAGACAGTTGAGTCAACTTCACTACCTTGGCCAAAGGTAAATTAATATAATAATCAATTAAGAAAGTCAATTAAAATATAAATCATTAATCACCTATTAAGGAGATTTCTAATAGGGATTAAAGAGTTAATTAAAATTATAAATATAATCTAAAATATTCATTTATAATATCGTCTTGATGTTTGAGCGACCAATTTATATATATATATATATACTTGCAAGCAGTTATTAAATACTAAATTGAAAATAAAAGATATAAATTAATTGCCATCGATTTTTATTGGAAAAACCATTGTTAGATTTAGTTTGGGAAATTAAAATGAATTGAGTTTAGTGTCGTCGAGGGTTTTGAGGGCGGAATTCGGGAAGCCACCATTTCGTCATGAGGAACGGCCAAGATGGAAGTCCGACAGTTGCAGGAGATATATTTCATATGGCTTTAGATTGTGCGCATATCAATTCGGTTCTACCCTTGATCATTTACATTGTTTCTTCTTTACAAACGAACCTGGTCTAGCATCGCACTATTTCCTTTCACAGAAGTTTGCATCTTCAATCTACGGAAGGGAAAAAGAGCCTGGGTTCCTCATAGTAGGATAAAAGTGGAAGACGTGGAAATAAGTTGAGTCACCTGCGCCATTCGATGGAAGATTTCCAGTGCGGGTCCCTTTCCAATTCTTCATCACTTATGCAGGCACGTATGGAAGTATTTTGTGATTACTCAACTTTGATAACATGAAATAGAGAATAATATTTTCTTGTAAGAGAAATATGAATATCGATATCTGGACTGATAATTTTTTTTTAGTTGAGCTACTCCCGATTTAGTATTGGCTCTGTTTTATTCTAAAACCCGAGTCAGGGCTCTATCTCTTTCTTCCTTATAAATATTCTTAGTCATTCTGAGTGGAGTAACTTCATTATCTATTCTTAAACTTATGCAATTTCGTAGATTTCGAATCTGAGTAAAACACGTCTTACAATTTGACTAAGGATGAGTTAAATCAAAACTGAGAACAACTTGAACAGAGTCTAGTTAAGTGTTCCACCTTGGTGAAGATAGTTTATGCCCTTGTATCTTTGAAGGGAAATTTTTTTGTCTGAACCCTTCTAGTCTCCTTCTCATCTCTGTTAATCTGAATGAACTTTTCCTGGTTGGAATCCTGGTTGCAAGATGAATCCCTGTTAATAAATTAAAATAAATTTAAGAAATAAGAATATTCGAAGTCGAATCTATCTCTTTTATGTTAAAACTTTTCGGTTATGATATAACTTCTTAATCATATAGAAACTCAAAATCCTTAATGCTGACTGAATCATGTCAGAATATTAGAGCCAAATGTTGGCTTAACCCTGATATGTGATTAACCTTAAGCAGAGATAGTTTAAATACTCTTTCCTTAGCTCCAAAACATAAATTAACGCTTAAGATTTAAGTGGAAGGGAAAAATTGTTTGGGTCTCATAATTCCAGTTTCATCACTGTAGCTCAGTTAAAGATACTTCACTTGTTTGGAAAACTTAAGTGGCATGATTGAGCATCACACACTGATATTGACCTCATCTAAGAGTAAGACTTGATTTGTCAGCCACTTGAAGAGAAGTAAATTGGATATAATAAGTCTGGAAGAATCTCACAGTTTGTTTCTTGCTTATTTTTCAAAATATGCTCGATGGAAGAACTCTCTTGTTAATCTTTTGTAATTTTTCCCCTGCCTTGGAGTCCCTCTTCAGTCATCAAATTGATTTGAACTAGAGACCGTGAAATGTATTTTCTCCCTGGGTCTTAACAACTAAAGATCCAGCAGTGACCTTCCTCTCGGTATTGCAATTTTGAAGTTAACCGTGTCACTCTTTTTCATTTTGAGACTATTAACTTGATGAAACCTTCTTAAAGGCCAAGTCTTTCCTCTTATCTTAAGAGTTAAGTTAACCGATTATCTTAAAGGATATGATTGACAAGATTCTCTTATTATGCCTGATATAAACCCTATGGTTAAGTTAAACCTCAAACCAAGAAATGAAATATAATCTAATCGAATGTGCAAAATTATAAACTTGATTTGAGAATTATCATGTCGAGCAAGGATGCGTGCTGTCGGCACAATGATGCCACAAATAATTAATTAAAAATCCTTGGCCAAGGTAGATGCCCGTTCGGCAATGTCAGCTTCCATGGCCAGATATACTCTGATCAGGATGATTCTTCTGATAGGAGGTACCTATAGAGGAAGGATCGATCAGTAGTATAGGTTTGTGGACATCAGGCTCAGAGACATGATGATAAATCGATCCATGTTGATTACCCTCGTGAAGGGCGGGTTCTTCAGTTGAAGAAACTCGGGAGACCAGTAGGTCTTGGTTGGGCGGTAAAGCCCCTGATGATAATTCTCTTTTCCTCGATAAAGTTTTCCAAGTATGATAGTATGGAGATGATGTCAAAGGGATTTCTTCCTCTCTTGTATATCCAGGTACATGCAATGGTAATTGAATTTCTATTTCATCTATGCCATGAATGCTATTCTTTATATTAATGAACATTGTAGGATTCTCAGATACTTAGTGAGATAGCTACCTGAATTTATTCAGTTGTTATATTGTTTCATAGCTGTAGCAATTATTCGTTATCTTCTGGAAGCAAAGAAAAGTAAATATTATTCTTCTGCAATTCCTGTTAGATGTTTATAGTTATAGTATCTTTTCAGCTGAAAATGAAATTAAAAAGTTAGTAGATGAAGTGTATAGTGTAACGACATATGGATTGAATTCTTTTTTTTTAGCTGCAAATGAAGCCCTAGTTTTTATAAGAGAAGGATGCGAATTGGTTAATCGTGCCCTAGTAATTATTCTCTTTTTAGAGTGATTATCTTTATTTTGGAAAACCCTAGTTTGACAGTTATTTAGTTTTAATCTTTTGTGTGACGGTTGTTGGAAACAGTTAGATGTTACCTTTCAGCTGAACCTGAAAACTTAGAAGTTAGTTGGAAATTTAAATCGAATAGTTGAAATGATTTGGAAACCCTTGAATGAAAACAAGCTAGTTATTCTTTAGCTGAAATGGATAGATGGTTGAATTTTTAAAACCGTAGACCGGTTTGGTTGTTACATATGGTATCAGAGCTACCAGGTTCGACACTGAACCTCGGGGCTCATCATGCAACTCAGAAAATTGAAATCGACCTTGTGAACCTTGTAAACCTTTGCTCTGAATCTATCACAGTGAGTGGTAGTTATTTTGCATTAAAAATCTATCACAGGAAGTGATAATTATTGTTGAAACATTTTTGTATTGGATCTATCACAGGAAGTGATAGTTACTGTAAACAATTACGTGATTGAGTCTATCACAGGAAGTGATAGCCAATCCTATAAACAAATCTTATACTGAGCCTATCACAGCAAGTGATAGCCTTTTTGAAACCATTGGAATTGAATCTGTCTCAGGAAGAGATAATAATTTTTGTAAATAATTTTTCTTGTAACCGTTAAATGCTCTTAGAAATAATTTGAGTTATCAAGTAATTATGAAATTATTCTAACTTAAGGCAAGGTATGCCTAGGGTACCGAGATTGTGATCAAAACTTAATAATAGCTTAATTTGAACTTGTGGGTTAAAGGATTGGGAAGACCCAGAAGCAATCAACCAAGTGCAGGGGCATCTGAGCATCGGAAATCCTTGAAATTATATCAAGATAAGATGAAATCTGGTCTAACTTCTAGATGGTTCGGAAAGAACCAAGTGGAATTAAAGGACCAAGATGATAAGAAAAGCAATAGTCATGGACAACATGTTGTTACATGAAAGATAATTTGAGAAAAGGGGAAGCAAGATAGTGTTTTATCTTTTAATTCCTTTGTGGAGAGTAGAAGAATGAGTCAGTAACTGAATGGATGTTTAATTACTTCATGGAAGAGGAGTTACCTCATATTGATAATATTGTAAGATCACAAATTAAGTTGTTGAGGATATCACTTTTGGTTCTTCATCAGATCGATGAATCAGGAGTTGCAGGATTTGTTTGTTATGACAGGAAGTTGTTGTCATGAGCAACATGAAATGCAGATATAAATGACAAGATGATGGATAACTTAAGGTGACAAGTTTGTGAGCTACATGCATGGTCTGCAATGTTACTGGAATGATAAATACTTGTTAGAAGAATATTGACTTTATGAAAAACAAGAGCATTCACTATGTTCCTTAATGAATTACGTGTGAACCTTTTGATCAGATCTCAAAACATATTTACATGGCAATCAACAAGAAAGAACTTTGATTTTTATGGTACCTCAGGAAGTATTGGCTTATATGGTGCATTATAGTTATTTGATATACTTATTTTGTCAAGAGCTTCAGATGAAATTGGTTCCTCCTCTTAGCAGTGATGGTATTTAGGCCAGTGGCAGTAAATTTCATGGTACAGATATATTCATACAAATTTTGGATAAGCATCATTAGTAGAACTCCTGGACAGGTTCCTTCGATTGGCACTACAGAGACATTTCCTTGTGAACAGAGCTAATGGAGACAACAACATGATTAAGGTGATGGTGAGTATCAGCCAGATCATCTCTTGAAGGCACATTTAAATGGTAAGAGTTTAGTGTCTGAAACCCTCATTGACCTCTCGTCACATAGATTTATTGTTCAAAATTCAGTTCATGAATGGTACAATGGTAAAGGAGTGATGAAGCAGACAACTTGTGTGAATATGTAAATTTGTAAAACATTTTTGTTTGATACACCAAGTTTATATGTGAGTGTTGCAGTTCAAGATATGACACAAAGCTTGTTTTCTACAAGTTTATTACAGATCTTCTAGTCAACACCTGTCAATGGCATAATGACTCTAATATCTTTAACTATAGCATTTTTGCTGGCAGTAAACTTAGTAACGACAACAGAAGGACATACAAACTCACAGGTATATGACATTCTTAAATTGGTGAAAACTTGATACAAATGATATCTGATTGGTTTCTTAGTTTGGTTAGGCCACCGATGATTATTAAGAAGGTATCTATAACATATGTTATGAACAGGAACACGCATACCTTGGATGTGAATATAATACATTAGTTTCCTCATATGTTTCACCGCGTAGTACTTTGGTCAAACAGTGGTATAGAGCCCACTCTTAATTGGGAAAGCTTTTCATGCTTATTCTTACACCGGTTGCTAGTGATTACATTATTGTTATCTCAGAGGTGATCTATTGGTATGGAATGTGGAGAAATGGTATATAACCAGGGAATACTTGTTCACCGAGATTCACGAGAAAACCAACTACTGTAATTAAGTATAAGAAAGGTTGGAAGTTTTGAGGAACTTATTGTTTGATGCATTGGTAACATAGTCTCTAACCTGATGTAAGTTTTTGGAAGGACTGTTAGCAGTGCAGTAACCCACTCTTTTGTTAGTAACTTAGTCAAGTCACGTAGTGCATAAGGAATGTTCCTCTAGATTATGGCACTTCTTGAAAGTTGGTAAAATCTCTTTTTAATATTGGCAAGGAATGTCGTTGTTTTATTTAAATTTGAAATGGTTTAACTATGGAAATTTGAAGATTATTATTTAAGACCAGTTGGTTAGAATTTGACTAAGTGCCGAGAATAAGTTCATTCTCTTGGTTATTGCTGAAATTAAGTCTATTTATAATTTGATATAAAGCTAAGCATTGTGGGGGTTACCCACGAATAATTTGGTTGTTCTCTATGTTTGATGAAATGTACATCTTTATCATGTCTTGGATGGACCTCTAATGGAACCTATAAGAAGTAAATTATAAGAAATATACCTTGTATATTTAATTTTACAAAGGAGGAAACCTTGTGTTATGGTATGTGGGTGGACAGGTAGTCTAGTAAGCCCAAGTGTTTAGTCTCTCCAAGTCGAGCAGGGTGGTGATATACTCAGCCAACCAGAGTTGTCGTACTTAGTAGGAGGATATCCTTAGGAGTGCGACAGAGCTGGTTAAGTGGGGTACACACCAGAGCTCAGATGGCAACTAATGGGGCATCCCTCTTTAATGGCAAGCCGAGTCTTGGAGAACAACTAGATTGGAAATAAATTTTGATCTTTCTCTCGTAGTTGTTTAATAGTTTATTTAACAATACATTAGATAAATGAAATTGGTGTATGATGAAAATCTTTCAGCTAGAAAAGAGAAGGTTGATGTTAACCTTTGGTGAAATTCTTTCGGTCAACCTGTGTGAAAAGTAAATGTTTGCTATACTTAGGAAGAGTATTCATCTTTATGGTGTAGTTATAACCACTTTTATAATTTTGCAATCAAGACGATTCAATAGACAAAAAAAAAAAAAGATGTTGAATTCCTGTAAGCTGGGTAAGCTAGAAGGCAGGATTATCATTAGTCTTGAAATGTTATCTGAAATGGAAAACAAATCAAACTGATAATAAAAGATTGGTGAAAGCTATTAACAAATAGAAAAGCTAAATAAACGCCAACAGGAAGGATTATGAAGAAATCCTTTAAAAATTTCCTTATCTATTAAGAGCAATTGAGAACATTATATGATCCTTATGTTTCATTTGAAGACTTTGAATAAACAATCATCGAGGACGATGATTCTTAAGGGGAGGAGTATGTCACATCCCTCACATTGAGACTGTATGTTTGGTTATGTATTTCAAATGTAATGTCAGTTGCAAATAACTACTTTCAAGTGATTATGACGTTGAGAATGCAATAGTCGTTCATTATCATAACTGAAATGTTAACGAACTCTTTATTTTTGCAAGTGAAATTATTGTTCGTGTGAAATTGAAAGAGATCATGATATTTAATTCAAATCCATATTATTTAGCCATTGAGAACGATCTAACCCTAATCCTTGTCAGTGGATGCAGGATCGTTGATGCCAGGAGAGAAAGAGAAATATCGTCAGGGAGAGGATGTGGTTAATTATGGATCAATTTTATCATCAGTCTAGAGTCAGTGTAAGACAGTTGAGTCAACTTCACTACCTTGGCCAAAGGTAAATTAATATAATAATCAATTAAGAAAGTCAATTAAAATATAAATCATTAATCACCTATTAAGGAGATTTCTAATAGGGATTAAAGAGTTAATTAAAATTATAAATATAATCTAAAATATTCATTTATAATATCGTCTTGATGTTTGAGCGACCAATTTATATATATATATATATATATATATATACTTGCAAGCAGTTATTAATTTGAAAATAAAAGATATAAATTAATTGCCATCGATTTTTATTGGAAAAACCATTGTTAGATTTAGTTTGGGAAATTAAATGAATTGAGTTTAGTGTCGTCGAGGGTTTTGAGGGCGGAATTCGGGGAGCCACCATTTCGTCATGAGGAACGGCCAAGATGGAAGTCCGACAGTCGCAGGAGATTTTGGCAATCTTGGGAACGGAGGTTTATGGGGAGAGAACTCCATCGGCTTCCGGGGGGGAGCCCGAGTCATTCATTTTTGGAGAAGGAAATCATCAGGTTCCAACTTCTGAATCATGATTCACGGTATCAATCATATTTGAGTAGCTCTCTCTCTCAATTCCTTTACGGGAGGATTCAATTCCTCAGCATTCGTAATTTGCTTACAAGCGAATGCTATTCACTCTTTCCTGAGATATATTTCATACGGCTTTAGATTGTGCGCATATCAATTCGGTTCTACCCTTGATCATTTACATTGTTTCTTCTTTACAAACGAACCTGGTCTAGCATCGCACTGTTTCCTTTCACAGAAGTTTGCATCTTCAATCTACGGAAGGGAAAAGAGCCTGGGTTCCTCATAGTAGGATAAAAGTGGAAGACGTGGAAATAAGACGAGTCACCTGCGCCATTCGATGGAAGATTTCTAGTGCGGGTTCCTTTCCAATTCTACATCACATATGCAGGCACGTATGGAAGTATTTTGTGATTACTCAACTTTGATAACATGAAATAGAGAATAATATTTTCTTGTAAGAGAAATATGAAAATCGATATCTGGACTGATAATCTTTTTTTTAGTTGAGCTACTCCCGATTTAGTATCGGCTCTGTTTTATTCTAAAACCCGAGTCAGGGCTCTATCTCTTTCTTCCTTATAAATATTCTTAGTCATTCTGAGTGGAGTAACTTCATTATCTATTCTTAAACTTATGCAATTTCGTAGATTTCGAATCTGAGTAAAACATGTCTTACAATTTGACTAAGGATGAGTTAAATCAAAACTGAGAACAACTTGAACAGAGTCTAGTTAAGTGTTCCACCTTGGTGAAGATAGTTTATGCCCTTGTATTTTTGAAGGGAAATTTCTTGTCTGAACCCTTCTAGTCTCCTTCTCATCTCTGTTAATCTGAATGAACTTTTCCTGGTTGGAATCCTGGATGCAAGATGAATCCCTGTTAATAAATTAAAATAAATTTAAGAAATAAGAATATTCGAAGTCGAATCTATCTCTTTTATGTTAAAACCTTACGGATATGATATAACTTCTTAATCATATAGAAACTCAAAATCCTTAATGCTGACTGAATCATGTCAGAATATTAGAGCCAAATGTTGGGAAACAATATGAATGGTTCATAAGAGCACAACACTAGTGAAGGTTTTGCAAATGGGGTTAACAACTCAACCCAACCTTGGAGAAAACTCCACAGTTGGCGGCGGCAGCTGAAGCGATCTTGGGATGGGTGACCTCCCGGGATGGACCAGTGCTTCACCTACGTGAGCATCACCTAGATGCAATGAGTGTTAAGTGGACCATTCGATATCATGAGAGATGGGTTCTTGTTGAACCACTACTCATGAAACATGGGTCAATGAGTTTGACTCGAAACTACACAGTTGAATCCTGATAGCAATATCATAATTTGACATGCTATGGAAAAATACCTCCTACTTATCAATTGATGAGCTAAAGGGGCTCTATTATGAATGGTTCATAAGGCACAACACTTGCTGAAGGTTTTGCAAATGGGGTAACAACTCAAGCGGGCTTAACCTTGGAAAACTCCTGGTTAAGCGGCGCTTGAAACTGAAATGTAGCTCTTGGATAGGTGACCTCGGGGCCAGACCCGATGCTTCACCTCACAATGAGAGCATCACCTAGATGCAATGAGTGCTTAGTGGACCATTGATAATGAAGATGGGTTTCTTGTTGAACCACTACTCATGAAACATGGGTCAATGAGTTTGACTTCGAAACTTCGGTTGAATCGATAGCAATATCATAATTTGACACTTATTTGTGGAAAAATACCTCCTACTTGAATTGATGAGCTAAAGGGGGCTCTATTATGAATGGTTCCTTAAGGCACAACACTTGCTAAGGTTTGCAAATGGGGTAACAACTCAAGTGGGCTTAACGGAGAAAACTCCAGTTGGCGGCGCGAAACTGGAAGCGTCTTGGATGGGTGACCTCCGGGGCGGACCGGTGCTTCACCTCTGTGAGAGCATCACCTAGATGCAATGAGTGCTTAGTGGACCATTCAATATCATGAGAGATGGGTTCTTGTTGAACCACTACTCATGAAACATGGGTCAATGAGTTTGACTCGAAACTACACGGTTGAATCCTGATAGCAATATCATAATTTGACACGCTGTGGAAAAATACCTCCTACTTATCAATTGATGAGCTAAAAGGGGCTCTGGCTATGAATGGTTCATAAAGGCACAACACTAGCGAGGTCTTGCAAATGGGGTAACAACTCAAGCGGGCTAACCTTGGAAACTCCACGAGTTAGCGGCTTGTAGGCGTGTGGGATGGGTGACACTCTGGGGTGGACCCGATTACTTCACCTACGAGCATCACTTAGATGCAATGAGTGCTAAGTGGACCATTCAATATCATGAGAGATGGGTTCTTGTTGAACCACTACTCATGAAACATGGGTCAATGAGTTTGACTTGAAACTACACGGTTGAATCCTGATAGCAATATCATAATAATGGATATCGTTTTCGGAGATGGAAATAACGGACTAGACCTTTGAACTTCTTTTTGATTAAGCCTCTTCTTAAAAAAAATGCTTAAAGAAAATAATATATATATTAACAGAAAATAATATATATATGAACATAATGCTTATGAATTTTTGTGGAAGGAAAACTGGTGGGTACCTCTTAACCTCTGCCCCAACCTTGTAATCTGAAAAGGAACTTCACCTAATCAACTTGATCTGCCATTGGTCTTAGCATTTCCTTGCTCACCCGAATCTTTAAGGGATATATAAAGGAGAGTCTTGAAAACTTCAACATTGTTTTAATCTCTTCATGTAAGTATAAATCTTCTGGTTATGATACAACCTTGAACTAAGAGGAAATGACAAATAAACTAGTCATTGTAACTTTAACTTGAGACCAAATTATGAAGTTGAATGATAAGATTTGAAAGACTAATTGATTGATTATGTCGTTTAGTTTATACATGCTTAGTGGAGACAACTTTTGTATAGAGAAGACAGTTAATCTTAATAGAAGAGATTTAATGAGAAACTAAGTCGTTGAATTGTTAATCCAAAGAAACCTTCTTGAAGGAGAAATCTCATCTCTTCCTCTTAAGGGTTAAGTAAACCGATTGGTCTTTAAGGATGTGATTTGACATTGAGCCAAGATTTTCTTTATATTCCTGATATTAATTGCTGAACCTTGATTGAAAAAGAAAGAATTGAATATATGGCAATGCAATATTTAATCCTATGGTTATGATTTAACCTCGAACTAAGAATAAATGATAAGCAAACTTGCTAGTGTAAAAATTTGACTTTGATCTAAGTATTATCATGTCGAGCAAGGGTGAGAGTGTTGATGGCATAGGAGTGCCAGAGATATTGGCATGGGTGTGCTAGAGATATCGGCACAAGAGTGCCAATTATATCAGCACAGGGGTGCCAATTATGTAAAAATCCTTGGCCAAGGTACGATGCTAGATTTAGCATCTGTCAGCTATCAAGTACTAGATATACCACTGATCAGAGAGGCCTTTCTAGTTGGGAAGTACCCTTAGTTAGGTCGATTAGGAGGTATAGGTCCTTGACACCAGGCTTAGAGGCATGATGATAATTTGATCTATGTTGATTACCCTCGCGAAGGGCGGGTTCTTCAGTTGAAGAAACTCGAGAGACCAGTAGGTCTTGGTTGGGCGGTAAAGCCCCTAATGATAACTCTCTTTCCCTTCTTGATAAAGTTTTTCAAGTATAACAGTATGAAGATGATGTCAAATGTATTTCTTCCTCACTTGTAAATCTAGGTACATGCAATGCTAATTAAAGTTTATTTTCATTTACGCCATGAATCTTATTCTTTTATGTTAATGTACGTTGTAAGATTCTGCAGTTAATTAGTGAGATAGTTACTTGATTCATTCAGTTGTTATATTTGTTTCATAGCTGTAGTAATTGTTCGTTATCTTCTGGAAGCAAAGAAAAGTAATTATTATCCTTCTGCAATTTCCTAGTATATGTTTACAGTTAATAGTTTTCTTTTCAGCTGAAAATGAAATTAAAAGTTAGTTAATGATGCTCTGGCTGTTATCCTCTTTTTAGTTTGTTACCTTTATTTTGGTAAACCCTACTTTGGCAATTATTTAGTTATTGATCTGCCATGAACAGTTGGTGGAAAACAATTAGATGTTACATGTCAGCTGAAACTAAAAATTCAAAAGATAGTTGCATGTTTGAATTAGTTGGAAACAATTTGGAAACCCTAGTTTCGAAAACAAGTTAGTTGCAGTTCAATTGAAAGTTAGTTGACAGTTGAAATTTTTAAACTGTAGACTAGATAGGTTGTTACATATGGTATTAGAGCTACCAAGTTCGACACTGAACCTCGAGGCTCATCATGCAACTCAAAAAATTGAAACCAGCATTGGAAACCTTGTAAATCTTATGCATTGAATCTATCATAGGAAGTGGTAGAAATCTATCACAGGAATTGATAGTTATTTTTGTAAACATCCTTGCATTGGGTTTATCATAGGAAGTGATAGTTGATGTGAACAATTATGTAATTGAGTCTATCACAGGAAGTGATAGCCAATCCTGTAAACAAATCTTGGAAGTGATAATAAATTTTGTAGACAAGTTTTCTTGTAACTGTTAAATTCTCTTAGAAGTAATTTTTAGTTATCAAGTAATTATGAAACCATTCTATCTAAGTCAAGGAAAGGTATGCCTAAGGTATCGAGATTGTGATCAAAACCTAAATAATAGTTCATTTTGAAATTGTGGACTTAAGGATGGGAAGATCCAAAGGCAATCAACCAGGTGCAAGGGCATCTGAGAGTTGAAAATCCTTGAAATTATATTAAGACTTATAGATAAGGTGAATTCTGGTCTAACTTCTGGATGGTTTGAAATGAGCCAAGTGGAATTAAAGGATCAAGATGACAAGAAAAGTAAAAGTCAAGGACAATATGCTGTTGCATGAAAGATAGTTTGAGAAAAAGGGAAGCAGATTAGTGTTTTATCTTTTGTTCCCTTTGTGGAGTCTAGAAGAATGAGTTAGTAAGAGAAAGGATATTTGTTTACTTCATGGAAAGAGGAGTTACCTCATATTGATAGTATTGTGAGATTTCAGATTAAGTTGTTTGAGGATATCACTTTTGGTTCTTCATCAAACTGACGAATTAGGAGTCAGAAGATTTGATTTGTTATAACAGGAAGTTGTTGTCATGAGCAACATGAAATGCAAATATAATATGACAAGATGATGGACAGCTTAAGATGACAAGTTAGTTATCTACATACATGGTCCACAATGTTATTGGAATGATAAAATACTTGTTAGAAGTTTATTGACTATGTGGTGAATATAAGTCAAGTAGAGCAGACATTGTGTTCCTTAATGATTTACGTTTGAACCATTTTGATCAGGTCTCAAAACATATTTACATAACATTCATCAAGAAAGAACTTTGATCTTTATGGTACCTCAGGAAAAGTATTGGCATAAATGGTGCATTATAATTATCCCATATATTTATTTTGCCATTAATATTAAAGAATTTCAGATGAAATTGGTTCATCCTCTTAGCAGTGATTGTGTTTAGGCCAAAGGTAGTAAATTTCATGGTGCAGATATATTCATACAAATCTTGGACAAGCTTCACTGGTAGAACTCTTGGACAGGTTTCTATGTTTGGCACTACAGAGACATTTCCTTGTGAACAGAGCTAATGGAGACAGTAACAACATGATTAAGGTGATGGTGAGTATTAACTAGATCATCTTTTGAAGGCACAATGTAAAATGGTAAGAGTTTATTGTTCAAAACCCTCATTGACCTCTCATCACATAGGTTTATTGTTCAAAATTCAGTTCATGGATGGTACAATGGTGATGGAGAGGTTAAGCGGACAACTTGTGTGAATGTGTAAATTTGTAAAACATTTTTGTTTGATATACCAAGTCTATAGGTGATTCTGATAAAATCTATAACTCAGACATGCTTAGTTATTGTTATCTACCTGAGAAGAAATAGAAGAACAGTGTTATGAGTAAATAAGAATGAAAGTGTTGCAGTTCAATAAATGACACAAAGCTTGTTTTTCCACAAGGTTATTGTAAATCTTCTTGGTAACTCCTGACAATGGCATAATGACTCTGATGTCTTTAACTATAGCATCATTGCTAGAGGTATTCTTAGGGATGGCAGCAAAGGGACATACAAAGCCTCAGGTATA
>VDFB02169271.1:0-22419 GCA_007258455.2 Sequoia sempervirens
ATGGTTGGCCTTGTTAAGTAGAGAATATTAAACTATACTCAAAACAAAAGAAGCTCAATAAAAGATTATGCATACCCGTATAGAGAAATACACTCGTTTGAAGTATCAAGTAATATGATGTATGTATGATGGAATTAAAATTAGAGTCTCACTTAATGGGCATTTCCGAATATATAATATATATATATTTTAAAAATTTTGCTTAATTTCGACGATAACAACCGACGAATCAACAGAAAGCCTCGACGAAGTTTCTATAGCTGCGACGACTAGTTCGTCGAACATTTGACGAACTTCTAGTGTTCTTCCGACGCTACTACTTGCCTATTTTGTCGCATATTCGACGAACTTTTGGTGTTCTTTCGACGCTACTAATTTTGTATTTCGTCGCTATTTCGACGAAATTTCCATGTTTCCACGCTAAATGTTTGCCCATTTCGTCGAGCCGACGATGAACTTCTGGTGCAGTTCGTCGGTGGATAAACAAAGTTTTCATCGATATTCTGACAAAATCCCAACGTATGTCATGATCTGCCGACCGACGATTCTTCGTCATTATTTCAATGTTTAATTTTTTGTCGGCCTTGCGACGAAAAAAGCAGTGACGGAAAAATTTTTTGCCATTGCGTCGCTCTTCCGACAGAGATTTGTCGAACAACCGACGAACGACCGTCAAAAAATGGTGTCAAATCCTGTAGTGCATGAAGCAAGATAAGTATAGATCTAAATCTTGTAGGAGATCTAAAAATTTTAGAAAGATCAAGGATACATTTTATATTTGTAGAAATCTTATGACTTATAGAGGATGATATAATGAGGATAAAAATAAAAAATAATGAATCTAATGATGAGTTTAAAATTTATCGTAGGATTATAATTATGTTTTAATTGTAGCCTTGGGAACACATCCATCAGAAGGTATGTTGTTGATAGATTTTGGTGCTTCTTTTCACATGAGATTGAGCATCTACATTAGTTTTTAAAATATTAAGAATATGATGGTGGTAAGGTTTATCTTGGAGATAACTCCCATATGAAATTTTTTTACCACAAATCAGTCTTAATTTGATTTCATAATGGATGAGTGAATGATATAAATAATGTACGACATAGCCCTCATTTGGCATACAACCTACTTTATATTTAATTAAACTTAAAGTTTTATCTATGCATGTTGCAATATCAAGTGAGATTAAAAGATGGCAAGAGGGGCTATGGTTCTTTCTAAGGGTGTTCATATGGGAACTCTATTTCAGCTAGATACATGCAATATTTATTGCAATAGTTCCTATATTCCTAGATAGTGAAGAGTTCTAAAATATCCACACCTTCACCATTATAATTAATAAAAAAGTATAAAATTGAATCCACTTCCAATTGTTTCATTTTTTTTGGTACCTAAGGGTTCTCTTTCTTTAAAGACCAAGTTACCAATGAAGAAGAAAAATTTATAGCACTAGAAAATAAACTACATAAGTGAAAATTATCTAAAGGAATTAAAAAATAAAATAATGTAGAGGGTTTGATTATTTTCTCTTGAGTTTGAATTACATTAACATTGCATATTTGAAAAATAGAACCAAGTTTATTCACAAATCTTTTGTGGTGTTGGGTCTAAATCATTCTTATGGTTTTAGTCTTGTAAATATTCCTTTAATTTTAAAATATTTGTATTTTTTTTCTTTCATATATACGTGATCAAGTAGGGCATGGGTGTATTTACTTATAAGTAAATTTCAAACCTCAATCATTTTAAAGAGTTTAAAGATCTTGTGAAAAATTAAACTAGTATGGAGGTCAATATTTTGATAATTGATAATAGTAGGGCTTATGTTTGTTATATTTTTATATATATATTAAGAAGAATGGGATAAAGATACATAAGACAACTCAAAATAACCTACAGTAAAATAGGATTGCAAATAGAATAAATAGGACTTTGATGGTGAGGAATGGGAGTATTCTTAGTGGAGATGGATTGGAACAAAAAAAATAGGTAGAAGAAATTGCTAGAACTCTTTCCCTAATTAAAAGGTCTCTTATATTAGCTCTTATGGATAAATATCTTGTGAATGCTTGATTTGGAAAAAAAACCTTCATTACATCTTTTTGTGTTTTTTTTTACAAGGCTTATCCTTATGTACCCAAGGAGAGGTATTCAATATTGGAGAACAATCTATTTAAGTGTATCTTCATTAGATATGGTATTGGTGTGAATGGGTATAGGATTAGGGATCTTTTGGCTCAAATATTTCTATACATAAGAAGTGTTATATTCAGAGAGATTAGGTCATATTCTCCAAATTTGTAGCTAAAATAAGAAAGGAAGAAATATATAGTTAAAATTAACCCAAAATACCATTGAGATTAAAATAGAAGCTCATGAAGGCCTTACATCTAGGATGAAATTAGATAGTTGTGATAGTTTAGAAGAGGGGGTAGAACCTACATCTTAGCACTTGAGGAGATCCACTTGACATAGGTAAAAAATTAAATATGTATACTCCTCCCAATATGCTTTAATTACTAACATAGTGATTAGTGCACAAAGACGAGGGACCAAAAAGGGGTCTTAAGTGACCACTTTTTTTTGAAATTATGAAATATTGACCTTGGATGAGAAATTCAAGATAGTGACACTCAAAACTTGAAGATGCAATGAAAACAAGAGTCGTGGTACTCTAAATCTAATTTCTAAACTACTATTTTATTAAATTTTAAAGATTAATCGGTTTAAAAGGGGGAGTTGCACAAAGGGATCCTTTTTTTTTTAAAACATGACATAGGTTCTGGATTGCCCCCCTAAAATAGTAATTTTCTTTAGTATTTCAAAAATTCCTTAAATGAAAAATTAGCTAACACCATGTAGTTTATGACCAATATTTTTTTAAAAAAAATAATCAATATATGATTCTTCCTAATTTTCAAAGTGGACACATCCTAAAAAATATTAAATAACGCATGCTCCCCCATAGTTTTTTTTTAAAACTAATTAAAAATTATTTTGTTAATATGTGTACAATGGATTATGATTTCTAAAAATGTAATTTATTTGAAATTTCAATAAATGGTTAAAATATAAACAAAAAATACCACACATTGGTTTTTGATAGAAATGGATACACTAACAAAATAAATTAAAGATGAAATTTCTAAATTAGTCAAGACATGAAAAAAATTATATGGTTAGAAATCTAAGAGATAGCTTAACATTATTGTGGTATTTTTTTCACTTGACATGGAAACACGGCCAAACTTGATGGGAAGCACGCTCAAGATTATATTATTTTTTACTATTTACAAAAACATGTTTTTGGATGTTGAAAATTAACTCCAAAGCTTTGGGTTGGAAGCCCAAGGAAAATCCAAGCTAAATTCATGGAAATTTCCAAATAAAATAATAATGTGAGTGTGTTACAATATGCTCACATTATTGTTTTCTTTAAGAATTCATCTCTCCCCAACATTCTCTCTCTCTCCCTCTCTCTCTCCCACTCTCTATCTATCCTTCACTCTCTCCATCCATTTATTCTCTCTCACTCTCTCTCCCATTTCTAGGTATCTCCATCTCTACCTCTTCCTCCCTCCTTACCCCTCTAAATGTTCTCTCCCCCTCCTCTTTCTCTCCCCTCTATAGGCTGTTACCTCTCTTTTTTCAACTAGGTATTGTTTTGAATTATTTTTTGAAGAATCCATATTTACAATAAAAAAATATGTATTATCTTAGTGATATATCCTTTCCTTTGTACATATATTTAATAGTCCATTCAATACAAGATGTCACACTAGCAATAACTCACCCTTGTAGGACCACAAATATCTATATGTATTAATTCCAATAGTCCGGTAGCATATTTCTATTTTCCTTTGAAACTACTCCTTGTTTGTTTTTTGAATTGATAATCTTTACAAACAACATTGATAGGCTTTGTGATTCTTGGTAGGTCCCCTACTGCTTGAACTAAATTTATTCTAGCCATATTATCAAAATTCATGTGACATCCTCTAGTTCCATAACCAACTATCATTAATTTGATTCATCAAGAAATGATGATCAACATGCTTGAGTTGGTAGATATTTCTATATATCCTCTTACCAACAACAATCACAATTCTAGATCCATTTCTAATCTCACATATTTCATCTTTATACACAATATTATACCCTTTTCTACAAATTTTTCCAACACTCAAATGATTATGCCTTCAACCTTTAACATAGTAAATACCTTCAATATTATGCTTTCCATAAAAAATGATTGAACATATTCCACAAATCTTAGCTCCTCAATCATCTCCAAATTTAACTAATCCTCCATCATACTTTTCAAGTTTAACAAACTCACTTTTGTCTCCAGTCATGTGATTAGAGTAAGCACTATCAACAACCCAATAGTTTTTCTTATCCTATCTAGCATGAAAAGGAAATACCAAAGTACCTTCACTATTATCCTTCTTTTTTGGAACACTTTCCTTGACACAACGTTCAAAGTTATCAAAAGTAGATTCATCTCTTATAGCCAAGAACAAGCATTTATCATCATCTCCATAATCAGATTCATCATCATAAATACTAGCATCTTATCGAACATAGTAACTTCTCTTAATCATCTTTCCTTTGTTCTCCTTAATTTTTGATGTAGAGCAAGGGTGGAATTGTCTCAATCAACACAATTTGACTCAATTCAATCACTTCTCAAAATAGAAGACCCAATCAAAAGGTGTTTTCTCACAATATTGCTTGTTTCATCTACTAGTTCTCCAAACCTAGGTTTTTAAGTGCATCTTTTAGAGAAGGCTATTTCAACACTAGAGCAACAAATTTTTAGATACCCATTAGGCCTACATTCAACATACCTCATTTCTGGTTATGATTGTTTTGGACCAACTTGCTCCAATTAGGCCACTTTTCCAAAGCACCTACAAGGAAATCAATCTCCAAACAAAAAAACTCTTCACCAACAGTCTTCACCAATCACATAGGATCCAATTCAATAGTTTTTATCATCCACCAGCCTCTACATATTGTCCTACAATTTCTCTACCTTTCCCAAGCCTAACACATGAAGATGTTAGGCTAGGGCTTGGAAAAAAACCCTACAAACTCCATCCACTGCTCTAAAAGACATTAAAAACATTGAAAACAAGTCAAAAACCTCCATTCAACTGATTTTTTCTGAACTCTAATGGTGGAATGGACTAGTATTCACATTTTTTGGCTACAAACCCTTGAAAGTAGGGGTTTTCAGATGATTTTCAAAGAAATCTATCAAAATTGCTTATTTCTCAATGGATTTCTATCAAACCACCACCAAATTATAGAGGATTCAATTCTCTAACTATACACATGGATTTTGGTTCATGAAACAACTATATGGGGTTGTACAGGTCTGAGAAACTACAAAAAAAATAATGAAATTACAAAAAATAGAGTGAAATCTTATTGTTTGGTCCACCAAAAGCTTTAGAAACCATGCCTTGATGTTTGTGAGGCTATTTAAACATCTTTCCACTATTCCCCAATGGTTGACAACTAAAATTCAATTAGGCAACCATTCAACTTCATAACACAAAAATTGTCAAGTTTCTAAGCAACTTTTACATCTTTTGACAACTTTTAACAAAACAAACCAAATGGACCCTACATGACACAAAAACAAAAAAATATGGTCTTGATTCAACCTTATTACATTAATAAATGTCAAAACACACAAAAATTCCAACCTAGACACCTATTAGCATCAATTGAGAAAAAATGACGATGGTGCCCCTATACCACTTTTATTGTGAACAAATCTATTTGGACATATTAAAGCATAGTGACCTATATTTCCAAAACTAAAATATTGGAAAGGTAGCTTACCTCTGTACTTATCGGTTCCCTTTTTCATCCTTCTTACAAAGTTAGCTTTCACATCATCAAGATCTTCTCCATCTGAATCTTCAACCTTTTTTGACTTTCCAGCCTTGAAAGCACTTTCCACTTTTGTACCATTTTTCTAACCATGTTTTCTCATTTAAAATGAAGCTAGTTTACCCAAAAGCTGATTTGCAAAGTAAGTGTTAAAATTTGCAACTTCATCAATAGCAAATACCTTTTCAATAGAAGAATCAATAAGGGATTCGAGAACTTTAGTTACCACTCTATGTTCTTTGACTTAGGCACCAAGACCTCTAATCACACTTACCAACTCATCAACCCTTTATATTTAACTTGTAATTATTTCATCTTTGGACATTCATAGGGTCTCAAATTGTGTTTTCAAATTCTGCAACTTCACTTTTTTAACCTTTTCATCTCCTTCATAAATTCTTTCTAGCTTATCCCAAACTTCTTTAGTACTCTTAAGATTCATAACTTTTACCAATTCAAAATTTGAAAGACTGTTCGCAAGAATAAATATTTCATTACCATTTATTCAATGTGTCTTGATCTCATCGCTTGTATTCAGACCATTTGTAGGTGCAACATAATGAGTCTTTATTGCATTTTTAATCCCATATCCAAAGCATGACAAATATCCTTCCATCTTTGTCTTCCATAATACATAGTCAGTGCCATAAAACTTAGGGTTCTCTATCTTGTTTACCATCCTTGATCTACCTCAAAGAGTTGAGATTTTCTCTAGGGAACCTTGCTCTTATACCAATTGTTAAATTAACAAGACAAATGAGAGGGGGGTTGAATCAGTTGTACCAAATTAAAACATCAAAACCCTCAACAGTAATAAAATCCACATGCATTCATTAATTCCTTAATCTATTATAATGTTTAAACATGAAAAGTAGATAATAAAAACTAAAACAACCAACACCATACATAGGAGAACACTAGATTTATGTGGAAAAAACCATGAGGGAAAAACCATGGTGAGGATTAGCTCACAATATAAGTAATTGCAAAATTAGTACAAGGGCTCACTACTAGAATAGGATGCACTTTCCAAAAAGGATCACAACTAATTCTCACTGTCATAGAAAGAAAAAAAAGATAGAAGAGAAATTTTACATAGATAACATCTCAATGCAACAAATAATCCACCATAGTAGCTCCAACATCTTCAAAGTCTTGTTTGAATTGTTATGGACATCCTCAACTCACTACATTCAAAAGTCCAACACTTTGATGTTTGTACTACTTTGCTCAAACTCACACTCTTCTCTTCAACAATTCACATCACTTGCATCACACACATCTATCCTTTATTTCTTATCAACCTTCAACATCTCAACTCATACTTATACGATCCTCAACCTTGAAAACTTTCTCCAAGGTCGACTATACATGCTTCACACTTTGTAATTTTAAATTAGGTCAGCACTAAACATTCTCGTGGTGGATAGGAACAAAAGTAGACCAAAAAAACACTTAACTATGACCCAAATAAACTCTCACATTCCATGATATGCCTCCATTAACACTTGAACATCTTCGAATGTAGTGTAAACACCAATTTGACTGTAACCTGTGAAAATAAATTGAACTTTGCATTACATGCTTCCTTTGAATAATCCAAAACTTTTAGACAATAAAAAATTCACCTGAACATGATCCAAGAACATCCTAGAAACCAACAAAATTCTTCACAAAAAATATCACCTGAAGATTATAAACATTTTGTTTATCCAAACAACACTTCTAGACACTGTAATACACTATAAGTTAGAAGACCTTTTGATACACCTAACCATGAATCCTCTTGACATAAACAAGATAACAATACCATCAACTCACCTTCAAAACTACAAGTGTTGGAAAACAACTATGGAGAAATGCAAAGCAAATGCATTTCTCCTAAACACCTTTGTACATAACATAGTAAAACCCGTTCACACTGGTGAACATAACTTCCTCTGACAAACAATCCAAAAGCCAAAATTCTAGATTTAGAAACTCTGAAAATCTCTAACCACCATATCCAAACCACAAAAGAAAATATTTAACCTAGAAAAAATTCCAAGAAAAACCAAAACACCTCTACAACACCTTGTTTCCTTATTTTATCAATTTTCTCAGTATCATTGACATATGAAAAATAAATAGAATCTTATCAAAGAAACACTAGAGGTCAACATTAGAAACTTAACTAATGAGAACATAATGTGACTAATTAAAGAAATAATCTCCTCTCAACCATTGTACTACTATCATAAATGACAACACTTTCATACTTGCAAGAAATGGATCTCAATAGAAAATGAATAGAGATGGTGGCTTTAGGAAAGGTGTTAGATAAAATATAAAATTAAACTATAGGATATTGTGATATTTTGAGGAGTCTTTTGGATTAAAATGCTTGGGTAAATGCTTATTTTTTGCTGCCAATATCTTGGGTAACTTCCTGGGCTTGAAATTTTTATTTAAAGTGAAATGTAGATGGTAGAAATGTTTTTACAAGTAAAAAACTTGAAAAAGAATGTAAGCAAGAAAAATGACAAAGAAAATTTTATTTGAAAATGGAACACAAATGAGAACTAGGGTAAAATTCCATATTCCAAGTTCTAAATCAAAGAGATGACAATGTGCCTTGAAGTGTCAACTAAGTGGAAGATCTAGGTTTTCCCCATTCCTTATATTGTAATCTCTTCTTCATTTGTAAGGGTTTTGAGTTTTTAGAAGGCTCTTTTCTTTAAGTTCTAGCCAAGAAAGAGGTTGTGTACTAAGATTGTTGAATGTGAAGGGTGAAGATCCTTATGATATAAGTCCATATGTTGTAATGCTCCTATAACTTGAATCTAGATATTTGATTATATAATGTTATGTAATTTTCTCCATGTCTAAGAAGTAATATCTTTTGAATTGAAATAATAAGGTTATTGAGGTTCTTAAAACACATTTTCTAATTGAGTACTATTTGTTTACTTTCCATTCAAGGAGTGGTATAAATGCTCACATGTAGGTAATGAGGGTATTATATTTTTAGGTGGATTGCTAAGTAGAATTTCATGATAGGCTTAAGAAAACCTTTGTGTTATAATGTGATAGATGTTTGTAGCTCATCAAGTTTATGTTATAGCACTATAGTATGATGTGCATGATATGTGAATTTGTAGCCCAAAGAAAGCAATGGTCTTACATAGTTTTCTTTCCTCATCCTTAGAAACAATCTTCAAATTGAAAAGCCATTTCCTTACTTAAAATAGTGTAGAGTTATTTTATGTTTCAAAGACAAGGATAGTGCGTTTCATTTTTCAAATTTATAAAACCTTGCTATTTGTATGAAGTTTATCTGCTAGGTATGGCAATAAAATCTTATTTCATATGCATATTCAGTACCATATAGGGAGACCCACCTAGGTTATGTAGAGCCTAAAATGTAGGCGTGAAAAGTATGAGGTCATTCCGTTGTTTGTTGGCCAAATCTCCCTTTGAATTTGAGCATAAGGAATGGTACATATTTAGGGTTCAATGATATTTAGATTTTGGAACCAATAGATTGAAAAATATTCTTGGGAGATCAAAGGATTATCCATTTGGAAAGAGACAAGAATTTGGTGAATCTGAACATCTGGTTCAGATGTTAAAATTTTTAGATTTGGAGGGTGTTTTGTTGCAATAGATTTAAAAAAAAATTGTGACTCTACTATTAGAAGAGACACATAATGAAATTAATCTTTAAATAATTTTAGAACAATTTAATTTTATTCATCTATGAAGAGAGGTGGAAACTCTATGAAAAGAACCTGATGAAAATGTGAAGAATGTTTTAGATCTACAAAGTTTCCCAATTAGCAATTTTTTTTTGAAATAGCTTTAACATATCCAAGTATTTTTTATGATTTGGTTTTCATGAAGAATAAGCTTATATATGAAAACCATGTTTGAAAAGTATAAAGAATATTTTTTTTCCTTATTGAGTGATTTTAGCACTAAGAAAAAGGGAATAGAGAAAAATTGATGTTCTAAACAGGAAGAGATACTGAGAAGAAAATAGTTGTAGAGGGAATAATTCTACATTTATAAATATGTATAATTGTTCTAGTCTTTCCTCTAAAATCCATAATGTCATGATAGAACAATAGTCATGTCCTCAAAGAAAAATGTTCTTTATTGAAAGATATAACCCCATAGATTTCAATAAAATCCAAGGTTATCCACACTCTGTCATAAGAAAAATAAATGAATACTTTCCTAATTCAGGGGGGGTTATGAAGAATCAACATCAAAACATGTACATTATTTCATTAGTTTAATGGTGGATTGTCAAATAGTAGGAGGATGTTGTCTCGATTTTTTTTATAATAACTTTAGAAAATGATTGAAGAATTTGGCATCTACATATCCAAGAAGAATTAGAAGAACATTCTGAAAACAAGATTGAATCCATAACACCCATTGATGCATTGTGTGATATAAAGAGATATGAAGATGAAACCTCATATGATTTTCATAGTATAGATATCTAATGAATTTCTATGCACTAATTTATTTTGTAAGAATCTTGAGCTAGGTTTGAGTACTATATCAATATATTTAAAGCCTCTTAGTGTTGAATGTATATACCCATGGCTTTTAGTTTATGAATAAATAAAAATGAGTTGTGGAAATTATTTTAATTTTGTGATGAGTGATTATACACTTTCCTATTGCAATTATGAGTAGTTGGTGTTGTCATTGATGTCAACAATCCTGCATTGTTCCTGATTTCTTTAGTCGACTAAGATAATTGCAAGAGTGTAGTTGATGCTTTGATTAGTTACATTATGTTGTCATATGTAAAGCTACTAGTGTCAAACTCTAGTGTTGATTTGATAATGTTTTTTCTATCGATGAGGAATTTTTTAAGATGATGAGGATGTGTCTTTCGTGATTTTTTTCCAAGTGATTTTAGAAATTTTGATAAAAAAGAGGAAATAGTGTATTATAGTGGTGTTCTAGGTGATAGAGTTGTGTTCTAGTTTTACTCCACATTTCTTCAAGGTTGAAGATATGCCTATGTGATTCAGATATGTTTGCGAGAGATGTTCAAAGGTATTATATTCAAGAGTTGGTGTGTTGGATCATCATGCAAAATAAGTTGTGTTCACCAGTGTGTGATTGTGCATTATAGAGGTGTCTAGGAGAAATTTTTATGCTCTGCATTTATCTGTAGTTGTGTTTTAGGTCTTATGATTTTGAAGGTGTGTTGATCATGTTCATAGTTTACGTAAATCAAGAGGGTTTGAGGTTTTGTAATTTGGAATATGGTTTTCTAAGTAATAGTGTATGGCAGAGTTGTTTGAGTGTACTTGGTGTGTACATTCTTTAGGTGGAATTTTTTGCAAAGGAGTTTGTTGGATTTTAGGGTGTTTTTGGAATGTTCTATATCATGTTTAAGTGCAGTGTGTGGTTCACAAGTCATCCTTGGGTTTGAGCAAGCATGTACTTAAAATTTTAATTATGTTTGTAGTGTAACGATCAACCTAGCTTTTACACTACATGTGAAGGATAAATATTGTTTGCGGTAGCATGTGGTTGAGTGGTGTTGTTGATTTATGTCCAAGTTAAGTTTTTATGTGGTCCACATTCACTTCAATCTACCATGGAAGTGTTTTGGTGATGACCTAATTTGAATTTGCATGTTTGAGGTGCATAGCCAACCTTGGAGAAATGTTTCAAGGTTGAAGATGGTATAAGTATGAGTTAAGTTGTTGAAGGATGTGAATGATGTGAAGTGTAGAGTTATAGAGTGGGAAATTGAGAAGTGTAGTGTGAGCTTTCAATGGTTAGTTTACTAGATGTAGTGAGTAGAAGGTGGATACAATTCTTCAATTAGACTACGAAGTTGTTGATGTTGTTGTGGTGGATTTTATGTTGCATTGAGATGGGTATGTGCAGGATCATGATGGAACAAAAAGTGGTGATATCATGGGTATGTGTAGGGTATGTGGCTGATGACTATTTTTTTACCCCAAATTGATGAAACCAAAAGGGTTTTTAAAGGAGATTCTCAGCTTTCCACCAATATAAATTATTCTTTACTTTGAATTTAATAAATTTTTATTATTCATTTTCTATTTGAATTATGACTAATATCCTAATTGATAGGTTGATTGAAAAAAATCTATAGCTTTCAAAAGATATCACAGTTTTTTAATTTGAAACATGTGTTACATTCTATGCTTCATATACTATAGGATTAAAAAATGAACTTCATGAAGTTTTGACCAAGTTAAGGTGGTCAAACATACAAGTTTTTATATTTTTTAAAATTTGTAATATAAAATTCATAATTAATTATTTACTTAGAAAAAAATACAAAAAATATGCATCACATTGGGACATGAGTCCTCTAATTATATCTAAAATATCATAAAAAGTATTATCATTTTATTGTGGTTAGGGTGGTGACAGACACCTACTTCATTTTTTTTGAAAATTAAGTACTACTACATTAAAATTTCAAATTTTCACAAAATAGATTTTTAAAAAAACTAAACATAGTAGTTTAGAAACAACATTCAATTTGCTATAGATTTTATTCTTAAATATTTTTGAAATAATATAGATAACTTATTCAAATTTTTACGTCAAGTTTCCTAACTCTGATTTTTCTAAAATTTTCACTACTTAAGTGCCTATTTTTCTATGATGATCCTACACATACCCATATACTTTTCTCTATTTAACATTTCTTCTCTATAATATTTTCTATTATGGCAGTGATTCTTTCTTCTTTGGGTAGTGAACCCTCTAAAAGTGAGTCCTATTGTATTGGGTGTTGATATTACTTATATTGTGAGCTAATCCTCACTATGTTTTTCCCCTTCTCAAGTTTTCAACATAAATCTGGTGTTCTCTTATGTGTGTTGTTAAGTTGTTTTAGTTTTTTTTTAATTTTCTTTTCATGCTAATTCATCATAACAAATTTAAGGGTTTAATGAATGAATGTAGATTAGAATGTTAATGAGGGTTTTTGAAATTTTAAGGTACACTCAATTCACCCCTCTCTCAGTTGTCTTGTGCATTTAACATTTTCCTATTTGACCAAAGGAGTGAACACAATATAGCTAAAATTAGTGTTTCCTTTGAAAAAAGGGAAGATATTGTTTCTAATCAGTGTATAGAGAAGTTATATGCCAATGAAGATAACTTTTATAGTAGTCAAGATATAAGACATGATGAAATGAATGAAATATGTGAAAAAAATCATTCTATTGGCTTTAAAAATATAGAAATAGACAAACAAATTTTTTGTATCAGAAGAAGACTACAATGATGCAAGTGATACTAAAAGCATATTCTCATTCATTGATGAGAAGAAAATGTGTTATGATGAATCTTTTTGTTTAGTTGCATTGATATCATCTAAAGGTGCACTAGAAATTAAGGATCTATTTCTAGGCCACCTTATTGATTATGCTTATTCTAAAGTTTCAAGTCTTCATGCTGACAACAGTAGTCTTGTAGATGTAAAAATTCAACTAGATGAAAAGTATTCTTTCCCAAATGATAAAAGAAACTACCATTATTTTTCTAGCTCTAGTGAATGTGAATCCTTTGAAGAGGAGGAAGTAGGCTTGTTCTCCTTAAGTGAAAAATTCTTCAATACACATCATTGTAGTATTCTCAAACATTGACAATTACATGTGATCTCTTTGAATGATCATCTTAGTTGAGATGGTGTTGATAGTATAAGATTTTCAGAACCTTGTATGGGAAGGTTAGATGCTAAAAACTAAGGTGAATTGGATATCGTATCTTCAGGTTGCAATGAACATGACGTTGTGAAGAAAAATGTGACTCCAAGTTTTCTTTGATATGAGCATGATAATGTGATGGTATATGTTATGTGGTTGTCATGCAACAACAACATCAAACATGGAGTAAGTCTGCCCTTGTCCAGTGGTAATTATATATTTATGCTTGTGAGAAGAGGGTTACATTTATTATAGTGGCGTCACAAAAATAACTATGGATTGAGGGAAATTGGTTCCTTCAATAGGCCAGTGTTTGCTAGAGGAAAGTATTATTTATTTTTTATTTGGTGGTCTAGGGCCATCAAATGAGGTTTAAGAATTAAGTGTTTAGAGTAGTTACAGAGAACCCAATGGATTTGGAACATGGTCTACACCCTATAGATCTAAAATATTTCCATATCAGCAAGGGGCATGCATCCTTGAACATGAGCCACTATTAGCACCTTCAAATTATACAAATTTGAAGTGCCCTGCGCTTTTAGTTTGGTAAAAAAGGTTAGGTTTGTTTCCCATCACATCTACCCTTAATCCCATCAATTGTTTCCAATTAAATTTTTGCAACTAAGAAGTCGTCATACAAATTTGTGTTGTAGAAAGCTTCTTAGGGAATATGGTACTATTCCTACTCAATTTTTTGTTCCCGAGATGAGTTTTGATGTCTTTTAATGAATTTTTTATTGCAATCGAGCTAGATTTGGTGTTCCCAAAAGTTGCAAATTTCAAAAATTCAAGGGTAACCCATTTCTTATTTTGGTCTCAAACATCCTTGGTTTTAGTTTTTTCAAGGTGAAAGGTCAAATGATGCATTAATTTAAACTCTTTAAAGTGTAACACACACCTTCAGTAGGCCCAATTACAAAGGATGTACTAAATTTTGGCTTGTTGGGTGAAATTTGAGTACAAACCCATGTTTTATTTAATTTATTATGTTTACTCACAAAAAATTCTAGCTCCTAGATCTCTCATTTGTACGCAATGAATTTTCACCATTTTGAAAATAAGAAAAATTGAATTATCCATTTTTCAACTTTGTATTTTGCAAAAATTTAATAATTTTAAATGTTTTAAAGTTGGTAAGGGGACTTACAAAGTATTTTCAAATGTTTTATGAAGAAATGAAAAGTTGAAAATGTGCACCCAAAGCTAATTCTACAATTTCACAAGGAAGAGAAATGGGTTTTTCAAATGGTGCACATAATAGTAGAATGCATGATTTAGGGAATTTTTACTTCCTAGGTCATTTTAGGGCATTTTTACTTCCTAGAAGTTCTATTGGCTTCAAATTGATGAAACGTGTTGTTCTATTTCCTTAAAATAGCCATAAGCGTATTTTCACGCTTAGCTGCAACAAAAATTTTCTCGCACAATTACAAATCAAGCTAGCAACAAATACTCACACCTAGGGAATTATTTTAATGTTGTTTGGAACATTTTCAAAATTTCATTCAATAAAAAATGACCCAACATTTATTTCCATGATCTAAAACAATTTTCATCATGCAAGGAGCACTTGAATATGAATTCTACCATTTTGCACTAAGTAGAGTCTTCTATTGGGTCGAGCTTTTGGAATTATGGAATGCAAGCTTTTCATTTGTTTTAACTTACAAGAATTTCTCCCCTTGCTGAAAATAAAAACATTCACATGGATAGAGCTTGAAAGAAAATGAATAGAGGTGGTGGCTTCAAAAAAGGTATTTTATAAAATGTGAAATTAGATTGTAAATGAGATTGTGATATTTTGTTGAGTCTTCTAGATTAAAATGCTTTGCTTTTACTTGCCAATATTTTGGGTAATTGCCTGGGGTTAACATTTTATACTTTCAAAGTGAAATATAGATGGTAAAAATGTTCTTAGAGGTAGGTAATAAAGATACATGAGAATGAAAGCAAGTAAAATGACAAAAAAAAATTAGTTGAAAATGGGATGCAAAATGAGAAATAGGGTAAAATGAGATATTCCAACTACCAAATCAAAGATATCACAATGTTCCAAGTGTCATCTGAGTGGAAGACCTAGGTTTTCCCTATTCTTTATATTGTAATCTCTTCTTCATTTGTAAGGGTTCTAAGTTTTTGGAAGGCTCTTAGCTTTGATTTTTGGCCAAGAAAGAGGTTTTGTACTAATATTGTTGAATGCTAAGGGTGAAGATCCTTATGTTGTAGGTCCATATACTGTAATGCTCCTATAGCTTGAACGCAAAGATTTGATTATATACTATTGTGTAATTGTCTCCATGTTTGAGATGTCATATCTTTTGAATTGAAATAATAAGGTTATTGAGGTTCTTCAAACACATTTGCTATTTGAGTTATCTGTTTCTTTTCTTTCCATTCAAGGATCGGTGTAAATGCTTGTATGTAGGTAATGAGCATATTATATTTTCTGATGCAGGAGCATCCAGTGGTGTAAGGGCAATCTTGCATCACCCAAAAATAGTTAAATTTCAAGTTTCTCTATTTTTAGATTTTTTTACGTTTTTGGATACCCTTTTTGTCATAATGAAATTCCCAATTTACGGTTTTTATTTTCTATTCCTGGGTTGAAAGATATTGCAGTTTTAGTTTCCCATATTTACAGCTAAAAATCTTTCAAGTTAGATTTGAGGCACTTAGAGTTCCCAAATCAGCCCCGAAACTTTCCAAAATTGGCGTAGCAATTTTAAGTACGTTATTGACTTCGAGACCTTTCCAACGATTCAAATGGTTCGTGAATCAGAGTCCTGGATCAAAGGTTATGGCCCCAGGAAGTTGGTGCACTTTCTAGAAGATACAATTGCAAATGCTCTTTTGAAATTTGAACTTCATATTGTAAATTTTCGGCGCCAAACCCCCTAAACTCAAATTTGAATGTTGTTTTGGCTCCAAACTAAAGAGGAGCTCTATTTATGGGTGGATTTCTAATTTTTGGATAACTTTTTGGGGACAACCTTGTATATTACGAAAGGGTGATTCTGTAGCTTTCTATAACTCGCATGTGTTGTAGAACTTGGGGATTTGAGATCCTCTACATGTAAGAAGCTCCATTTTCTGAATAATAAAATTATTCTCTTGTTTGTGGGTTATTTTCTAAGTCTCGGGCTGCACCCTCATCATTTTCAAGCGGATTGCTAAGTAGAATTTGATGACAAGATTAAGAAAACCTTTCTATCATAATGTGATAGACATTTTTAGGTTATCAAGATCATTTTATAGCATTATAGTATGATATGCATGATATGTAACTTTGTAGCCCAAGGTAGGCAATAGTCTTGCATAGTTTTTCTTCCCCATCCTTAGAAACAATCTTCAAATTCAAAAACCATTTCCCTACTTTAAATAGTTTAGAGTTATTTTATGTTTCAACTTCATAAATAGATTTCAAAGACAAGGATAATGCATTCTATTTTGTACACATATAAACCCTTGTTATTTGTATGAATTTTATCTTCTAGGTGCTGCAATAAAATCTTATTTCATATCTATATTCAATACCATATAGGGAGACCCACCTAATTTTTGTAGAGTCTAAATTTTAGGGGAGAAAAGTGTGAGATTATTCTCATACTCATTAGTAAAATATCTCTTTGAATTTGAGAATAAGACATTGAACATCTTTAGGGTTCAATGATATACAGATTTGGGAACCAAAAAAACTCATTCGGAAATGTACATAGAGATTAAGAAAAAATGGGTTTGGATTCTTTAGAATAAATACCTAGGGAATGATATTGAGAGAAACATATTCATTGCCAACATTCTTCCTAAAGGCTCAACAATCTGGAATTTCACTGTGGAGTGTAGGTCTCTAATAAAAAAAATATTATCTTGAGGCATTCATGATAGTAACACTACTCTATTTTGGGAGAATACATGGAGGGGATACCCCATTATTGATGGTTTGACATACATGCAACATACAAAATTTCTACTCACGTAGTTGTGGGGTATGAATGTGAGAGATTACTTGGAGATCAACCATGTTGATGGGTTCTATAAATGGTAACTGAAGGACATTATCAGGCTATATCTTCTAGCCCTTGAAACCACACAACTACAATCAATTCTTAAGGATAGAACCATAATTATCTAAGAGGGTAAGGACAAGATAGTTTGGATTACCACTAGTTCAAAGTAGTACAATACTATGGATGGCTTCCTTGTGCTAAGGAATCAAGATGGGAGGACCTAACTCCCATGGAAATTATGTTGGGACACCATATTCCATCAAAAATCTAGGGCCTTCTCTTGGACCATAATCTAGGAAATGATTTTAACTATGGATAAGTTTCACAAAATGGGCTATCATGACTCGACGTGGTGTGTAATGTGTAAATAAATTCAAGAAGAAGTAGATAAATAGTTTCTTGGATGCCCATTTTCTCAAAGGTGTTAGAAGTGGCTATGCACAAAACTAGGATGGGTAGAAACCCTTTCAAATGTCATTTTGTTCATCCCTCTTGAAATCATGGCCCTTATTAAAAAATAAAGAGATGTATTAATGTATTTGGCTAATTAGCCCATCTATTTTGTTATGGGAGATTTGGATATAGTGAAATAAGAGAATATTCTAATGTAAGAAAATGAATACATCATCCTTTAAAAACAAGGTTAAGTAGCCATAATTGAGGTTGTGAATAGTAGGGTTGCAAGGCTAAATCATTAGAAAATGGAATTAATGGAAAGGGATGTGAAACTGAGACTTGGGTGGCTTTCTTTCAATATCCTAGAATTTGGAAATAAGGGAGTAAAGGGACAACAAGAACTTCATGCCAAGGTGGTATGTAGGATTGTGACTTAGTTATGGGTCAAATTTAGCTTTGATGGGGCATCAAGAGGGAACCCAATAAGGTTTGGCATAGGTTACATAGTTTGTAATTGGGAAGGGGCTATAGTAGGTGAACTTTGGCCCCTCTTCTACATGGGATGAATAACTTAGTAGAAATACAAGTGGTGATATACGAGCTTCAATTATGTCAAGAACTTAATCTCTGATGCATTGAAGTGGAAGGTGATTTTTATTTGGTGATAAGCACACTAAATTCAAGAAAGATTTAAAATTGGAAGCTCCAAGGGCTAGTGGATAGAGCTACTAAATTATTGGGGAAGTTTTAATTCTATGTGGTTAAACGAACTTACAAAGAATCCAATTCTAAAGTGAATAAATTAGGAAATATTAGTGTGGACGAGATACTCAAGAAACAATCTTATCCCTCTTCTCTCAGGGCTTAATGGTTGTTGCAAGTGGATTCATGTGGTAAATCTCTATGGTGGGTGGTTGATAGAGTTTGTTGCATGGGGGGTGTTTTCTAAGTATATGGTTTGATATCCTTTGCTTCAATAGATGCTTGGACTAGTTTGGGCATTACTTGGTATTTTCACTACTAGTTGGTGTAAAATCACTCAAATTATTGTGACTAGTCCCCTGTGTACATGGTACCTTCTCACATGCTCCTAAGCTAAGTCTAATACTTTTCTTTAGAGATTTGCATTTGGATGACATGTGGAAAGCTAGAATCTAGTTTCGTCGAATTGACCTACGAGCATATGGTTCCTACTCGCTCTTTCTAGTGTCATGCTTAAACTCTATTACAGGAAGGTGTGCTAGGTCAAGAAGTGGCAGCATTAGAGTTAGGCCATATACACATGGCACTTTGGTGCTACTCTATGCACCATATCTGATCCTTTGTTGTGAGGTGGTGTGACAATGTGATAAGTGGGAGAGTTGATTGTTGTTCACATGCTTTCCTTTTATATGAAATCGCCTAGCATATTGTGCTCAACCATCCATTTTCTGGTGGCTCCTTATCCTTTGACCTAAAATTAATGGTGAAATAACATTGTAACTCCTTCACTCAAGATGATTTGATGTGGTAGAGATTAATTAATTAGGGTGTCTTAGCACTCAACCTAGTTTATGTATCTTAACATGTGGGCTAGCTCTGTGATTTATGATGAATAATTTATTATGAAAGGAACTTGTCCCTACAAAAGACTAAGGGATGATTTCATAAATTCTAGAAGTGTTGCTTAGATATATTATAATCTTGAAAAGTTTTTAATTAGCAAGCTTTGACATGAGTGAACTAGTCTTTAAAGGATGAATTTGGAGGCCAAACATTAAGTTTGTATGGAGTATTTTGTGGTTATATTAATGGAAACCCCTACAAGGATGGTCATCTATGACCAACAAATGGATTTTCTTAGTGAAGTCTCATAGTTCAAGTTGAGGAGGATACTTCTTGAGAATGATTTTTTGTTGCTTGGTGTAGTGAAGTTGGTGTTGGGGTGTGTGTTCATAGTGGTGGATGAAAGATACAGAGGGAACACATATATATCCTCTTAGTTTATTACTATGTTGTTGGATCTCCAACTGCCAAAGAATGAGGTTTTGCAATTAAAAAGGAAGTTGGTGGAGCCAAAGCTATTGGGAGGCGTTAAGGAGGTAGTGGATTTTTCTCAGCTAGGATCTATAATTCCAAGGCCAAGGGACCTCACCTTCTCAATGTACTATATGTGGTGCACAAGCTCTATCCTCTCTTGTTAGATGTCAAATGTTCAAACTTTTTGCTTCATTGAACATGAGCACTAGAGGGGGTGAGGTTTCTAATGAAATAGTTGAAAATGGAATGAGTTCAATATTTTGTGTGGATTGGTGACTTTATAATCTAACTTCATGAGAATAGTGATGAATAAGATTAAGTATTTCAATTTTGGAATAATCTTTTTGTGTTTGGTTTTTGATTTGCGAGGTAATTTTGTAAATTGATTTTGATTGTGTGGGGTAGTTTGTGTTGTTCCTATTTTGATAATTGGCTTCTTTTTGGATTATTGGGAATGAGAGCAATGACTAAGCTCTCAGTTGTACACATAAAATGTAATCCTTTTTGAAAATTTTATTAAAAGATACTCTTATGTAATAAAATAAATCTTATCTATTCTCTTTGTTCTACCTTGTTAATGTGAGTAGAAAAAAAATATTAAAAAATTATTCGTAATATAAACACAAATAGATCTATCACTAATTTGATCATATTTAAAAATATCTAAAGTAGGAATGGAAAATGAATTGTGAGTATTTAACCATATTGATTACACATCATACATAACTTATTTAGATGAACATAGTTTGGGCAACATAAAATATTGTAGTGAGAATAAAAATTTCATAGGAGTTTTACTTTGTCTATAATTTCCTCAATTTTATAACTTAAAATAATTATACATAGTATCAAGATTCTACCAATTGTTTAGGACTTTTCCCATTATCAAAATTAGCCAACTCACTTATAAAATCTTGGCTATGCACAAAAGCATCAAGAGATCATAGTACTCATTGTTCTCATTGTGATCATTGGATTACACATATTTTGTTGATTTTGGGTCATGTTATAATTTAGGAAAGCACCCCTAGGTGACATAAAAAAATATAGTTAAAGAAAGATTAAATACCATATTAAAAATAAAAAAAATAGAAATAACAATGGTATTATTAGTTGTAAAAATGAGAGCGTAATGTTGTAACCAAGGGGGGGTAGGTGATGCAGTCTTGGTTTCAAAGGTTTTGAAAAAACACTAATCCAAGAAGCATTTCAAACTTACACACAATAGTATTGAACATTCCTTTATTAAGATGCATAAAATTATCACACCAGTGGCACAAGACCTTACAATGAGTTTATAGTTCCATTTTCTTACATGTTATGGCTTGCAAGACATATAGTATTACATGAACTAAAGAAAAAGGTTTTACCAAACCCTCACCTTGAAACCCTAAACTATTACAACCCTTGAATAAATTATCACTCTATTGGTTCCATTTTACAATGTAACTAGGTTGGTCTTCTAATCTACCTATGGAATTTCCAATTCCAATCAAGGGCAGCTCGAATGTAACGCCCCACTGTGCGAACCCCAAAGGACAATTACACAACAATTATAGCACAATTTTTTTTTTTTTAAAGTTAACATAACATACATGTAAACATATTAAGTCATGACATGAATTTCATGTAAGTAAATTCACTAACACATACATCCTTTGGGGTACACGAGGAGTCATTACGCGTTGTAGATCCATACAACAGCAATAAAGAATAAAATCCAAAGATATAAACATTAACAAATATAACACATACATGATTAAGCATTGATAAGAAACATAAATAATTAACTCAACACAATGAATAACAACTGCCATGGCCAATAACCACACCGAGTTTAACATTACATTACAGTACAATGTTCAAGACATACAATGTTACAAAAGTGGTTCCAATCATAAATGGAAACCATACACGAAATAACATGATACAAATGAATACAAAATATCACAACTGGCTCCAAGACAAATACAACTCTAGAGTCACTGCATCCGCACCAATCCGCACCTCTCGATCCTCGACTGGGGACCCAATGGGGTGCTTAGCACGTTCCACCCGACCATGTGAGTCCGAAGACCCACCCCCCGTGCTAGGAGCCTGACAATAATAGTCCTCAACCAAGAACATCCCAACACGGAATCAAAAGACTCACAACATACAAAAGTATCATAAAACTCAAGAATTGCAACAACATCCAATAGTCAACATAATAAATTAAGATCACAAATCCCATCACGTAAATCAAAGCAATGACCAATAAATAAGTAACCAAAGGATGATCATGAAACACTTCCAATCAAACTGAATTAATAAACATAATACAATTCCAAATTACAATTAAATAATACAATAACATCATATCACTGTATCAAAAGAG
>VDFB02169271.1:22519-43470 GCA_007258455.2 Sequoia sempervirens
TAGAATATGTACTAATTTTCGGGATTTAAATAAGGCATGTCCAAAGGATGATTTTCCTTTGCCAAACATAGACATGATTGTAGATCTCACAGCCGGTCATCAAATGCTATCACTCATGGATGGATTTTCAGGATACAATCAAATCAAGATAGCTCCTGATGACCAAGAGAAGACATCATTTACATGTCCATAGGGCACCTTTTGCTGGAATGTCATGCCTTTTGGGTTAAAGAATGCAGGAGCTACATACCAGCGAGCTATGACAACAATCTTCCATGACATGATGCACACCTTCATGGAGGACTATGTGGATGACATCTTAGCCAAGTCTTACACTAGGGAAGGACATCTATAGATATTGGCCAAAATATTTGACAGGTTGGAAAGATTCAAAGTCAGATTGAATCCTAAGAAATGTTCCCTTGGAGTAACATCAGCAAAACTCCTAGGATACATAGTTTCTATAAACGGAATTGAAGTAGATCCAGCAAAAGTCAAAGCCATCATAGAAATGCCACCTCCTAAGAATATCAGTACATTAAGATCTCTACAAGGCCGACTACAGTCCATCAGAAGATTCATCTCTCAACTAGCAGATCGGTGTCATCCATTCAACCATCTTTTGCATAAAAATGTGCCTTTTAAATGGGATGACCAATGTGAGAACACTTTCAATCAAATCAAGCATTATTTGATGACACCACCAATCTTGGTACCACCCAATGAAGACAAGCCATTGTTGCTATATATCACAACAATGGATATTTCTTTAGGAGCCTTGCTAGCACAAGAGGATAGGGAAGGAAAGGAACAGGCTATATACTATATCAGCAGGACACTCAATGGACATGAAGTAAACTACACCTTCATTGAAAAATCATGCTTAGCAGTAGTATTTGCAACACAAAAATTGTGACACTATATGCTCACTCACACTATCAAGCTCATTGCAAAAATTGATCCTCTCAAGTATTTACTGAGCAAAGCACCTTTAACAGGAAGGTTGGAAAAGTGGGTCATGCTCCTCAATGAGTTTGATATTCAATATGTTGAAAGACGAGCTATCAAAGGACAAGTCATCATCGATCAATTAGCAGAAGCTCCATTATTAGACAGTCATCCTATGACCATGGAATTTCCCGATGCAGATATCCTCAACGTTACAACACAAACATGGCAACTCTACTTCGATGGATCCTACACACAACATGGATTAGGGGCAGGAATTCTATTTCTCACACCTCTTGAGCACACAATTCCATGATCTTACAGTCTTACCTTCCGTTGCACTAACAATGTGGCAGAATATGAAGCTTTGATCCTTGGAATTAAAGTGGCTATTGACTGGAAAATCATAGAACTACAGGTGTATGGAGATTCCCAGTTAATCATCTACCAAGTCAACAATGATTACCAAACTAAGGATGACACACTGATTTTATACAAGAGACTGGTAGATGATCTAAGAAAATACTTCATAGAAATCAAATTTGAGCAGATACCGAGATCAGAGAACAAAGTAGCAGATGCCATGGCCACAATAGCATCTGTTCTACAAATGCCTGAAACGCAAGATCATTATCGATTTATTGTAGAACAAGTATCAAATCATGCATACGCAAATCCCAAATCCCAAACTATAAGCCTTTTGGATAGTGCCCAATCTTCCATTTATGGAGACATTTATATTTATCTGAAAGATAATATCTTACCGCCAGATCTTTCTTACAACCAAAAGCGCAACTTCATTTGCCAATCCGCCAAACATACCATTATTACCGACACCCTTTACAATCAAGGCCTAGATGGTACTCTTTTAAGTTGTTTAGAACATGACGAATCCGCTTCCGCTTTACACGAGGTCCATGAAGGAATTTGTGGTACACATTCAAGTGGATTATATTTAGCCAAGAAACTCCTTCATTTGGGGTATTACTGGCCACACATGGAGCAAGAATCTTATTAGTTTGTCAAAAGATGTTCAAAATGCCAGATCCATGGCAATCTTATACATGCACCAGCACAGGAGCTACATCCATTTGCAACTACATGGCCTTTCTGTTAGTGGGGATTAGACCTGGTAGGGAAAATTCACCCATCTTCATCTAATGGACACAAGTTCATTATCACAGCAACCGAATATTTTACAAAATGGGTGGAGGCAATTCCCTTAACCACAATCACTGGAAAGCAAATATCATCTTTCATACTTAATTATCTCATTTGTAGATATGGGATACCCCAGTCAATCATTACAGATAATGGCAGGCCTTTCAAAAACCAAGATGTCCAAGAGCTGTGTGAAAAGTTCCACATCCAACATCGCTTTTCAACCAGAAATATTACCCTCAAAGGTAATGGGCAATTAGAGAAAGCTTCAAACAAAACAATCCTAAAGATTCTCAAAAAGACTGTAAATGAGGTAGGGCATGATTGGCACGTTCAACTTAACCCTACTCTTTGGGCTTACAAGACTAGCATCAGAACACCAACAGGAGCTACGCCATATGCTCTTGTTTATGGATCCAGGAAGGAAATATTACCTATTGAGGTAGAAATTCCATCCCTTTGAGTTTCACTGAAGGGACTCATTTCAGATGAAGATTATAGGATCTCTAGACTTCAAGAATTAGAGCTACTAGATGAACGTCGACAACAAGCTGTCAATCATTTGACAACCTATCAACAAAGAATGTCTAGGAACTATAATCATAGGGTTAAGCCTAGAGTCTTCCAGATCGGAGACTTGGTCCTACGAGAAAACCCTAGAAATCAAGCAGATAGAGAAAAGAAGGGAAAGTTTGAACCTAACTGGATAGGACCTTATGTCGTCATATCAGTCTATGGATCAGGAGCATACCGACTGTCTACACCAGAAGGAGACATGTTGGAGGAACCCATGAACAGTATTCATCTCAGGCGATTCTACACTTAAGGATATCTAGTGCACACAATAAAGTTGTCTTGATGAAAACCGCAACAAAGGCCATGATGACCAAAAAAAAAAGAGAAAAAAAATGCAAAAGAAAAGGAAAGAGGACACAATAAAAACAAGTGATGAAAACCTGGCAAACAGGCGTTACTTGTGATTTTCACCAAACTCCTCTATCTACTGGGTACAGTGTTGTTACGATTGTTTCCTTTCATATCATTTCCATCTATCATTTGAGATAATCATTATCACTATACATATCATAGCGGAGATACTATGTTTTACCCTGGCTTGGGGGCAACACCCTAGTGTTATTTGGTACAAGTAGACTTTCAGCTTACATAGAAGGGCAATCAAACATAACAACATCAAGTGGCAATCCACCAAAATCCAAAAAACATCAGAAAATCCAAAATCCAAAAAAACATCAGAAAATCCAAAATCCAAAAACATCAGAAAATCCAAAATCCAAAAAAACATCAGAAAATCCAAAATCCAAAAAACATCAGAAAATCCAAAATCCAAAAACATCAGAAAATCCAAAATCCAAAAACATCAGAAAATCCAAAATCCAAAAACATCAGAAAATCGAAAACACAAAAATAGAGTCTACATCAGTCAAAATGGAGTCTGTGTTAGTTGAACTATGTGGTCTCTGCGTGTATAACCTAGGCAAGACTAATCTTTGATCAGTCCCCGAGACCCCTAGGATAGGTCTTTTAGGTCACATCATTTGGTCAAACGTTTGAGAATATCATGCACACATCAGCACACACATCTCAACACTGATGATCTAATCTGAATAATTATTTGAAAATACATTAAGTAGAGTTTGAATTGTTGTGCTCTTCATTTTATCATTTGATTATCATTTCTTTGGAGTGACTCAATGATGTATTGAACTAGAGAAGTAAGGAAGAAGAATGATACTTTTTCTTTGTTTTCTGCTTGTGAGTTATTCATTATTATTTTGTGAATTGTCGCGGGAAATGCTCTACCAAGTATCATGGATGGCATTCAAATTCACTTAAGAAAATGATTAATCCTTGTTCGTTTACGCAAGAAATGCTCAGGTCATCATTGGTCTATCTCATACCTTGATGCTTGTGTTCGCTTGCAATATCAAAAATCATGAAAGAAATACTCAGGTCATCATTGGTCTATCTCATATCATTGATGCTTGTATTCACTTTCAACATTTTAAAATAAAGCTCAGTGATGATATAAAGTAGAATAAAATGATTATTGAAATGACACTTAGGTTTGCATTAATAAAATAGAAATTTTGCATGGTTAACATAGTTTGCATTCATAATAATACATCTGCAGAGTACTGGTGGCACAAGTTACAATGATTCATTCACGATCTTATCTTTTCTTATTAAAGATTGAGTATACTCGACACATGCAATTTTCATAAACGGCATGCATATAGGATCATCTCTTCATCTCATCATAAATTCACAATAAACATCTCATTTCATGACATCATATGACATTACATTTACATCCATCATTACATTTATCATTCATATCTATCAATACATCCATACATCATTTCATTTACATATCATTCATATATCATCTATTTGCAATTCATTTATTTATATTTACATCTCATCATTCATTAAACATCATCTACTCATCTATCATTACATTTGCAATTAATTCATATATCATTCCATTTACATCTCATCATTCATTCATTTATCACATATCACATATTCATCTATCACATTTCAGTTACATTTCATCTCATAAATATGACATTACATTTGCATCCATCATTACATTTATCATTCATATCTATCATTACATTTACATCCATCATTACATTTATCATTCATTTCTATCATTTACATTTCCATACATCATTCATTAACATCACATTTTATCTATCATACATTACATCTCATTAAGAAAAGAAATACATCATCAATACCATTTCACATCATCATTTCTGCATCCATCACATCAATACATCATAAAATCAATACATCATCATTTTTGCATCCATCACATCAATACATCATAAAATCAATGCATCCATCACATCAATACATCATAAGATCAATGCATCCATCACAATAAATCATGACAAAACATATCATAGATCAATCGAACCACTGCACATATATATCTCATCAAGTGTCAAGTATACAATGAAGTCTGAAAAGAATGAAAATAGATCATGTCAAAAATGGCTGTATAAATCTCTCAAGGAGTACAGGACTAATATCAAGTAGTACTCCCACTAGAAGGGGCAGGCCTCGCACCAGTATCGGTACCACCACCAGACGTCCTAGGATCTCTCGGACCTCTCGGAAGAGGCTGTGTCACACCTCTGCTCACTGTCCTTGACCGAGTCCTCTCTGAGCGAGACTGAGCATAACTAACTCTCTACTCTGGGGGGCAAAGCTCATGGTAGCGGCTCCTATAGAACTCAATCTCGGCACCAGCCTGCATGGCCTCTCGCATGTAGTCTGCCACATAAGTCCCATCTGCCACTCTCTGCAATCTCTCTGTAGTAGCCTGTGCTGTCTCTGCTATCTGTCTAATAATGTCTCGCTCAGCAATCAAGGCTGTGATCTGTACCTAGGCAGTGGACAACTGTGCTCATAATCCTGTCAAATGAGCCTGTGTGGTCGCAGCTGCCTGTAGAGCCCCATCTCTCTCACTAATTAGAGATGTAATCTGAGTCTGAGCAGTAGCTAGTTGTGCCTGCGTCTGAGCCTGCGTCTATGCTAATAACCCCTGCACATGTGCTAGTTGTCCCTGCAATGTCTGTACCTGCACCTGTAAACTCGCAACCTCTGATGGATTTGCCGACAAGGAAGCAACAGCCTGCCTCTTACGAGGTGCAATAGTAGATGGCTCTGAAATACCTACTACACTCGGTCTCCCCCCATCTCCGCCATCATCATCACTGCTATCCTCGCTGCTACCAGAACTCTCATAACTGTCAGACTCTGAGCTGCTCTCCACATCCACATCAACATCCTCCTCTCTCCGCTATCGCTGACCAACCTGAACACCCCCTGCTGGTGCTATTGCTGGTGCTACTACTGGTGCTGCTGCTGGTACATGTACTAGCTCATCTGGAATAGTAATCTGTGGAGGAGGGTGCAGAGCCAGATACTCTCCGTACTTGGGAGTAATGGGCGCCTCGACAATGTCTCGTCGAACATCCCATGCTGATGGCTGTAAAGCACGGTAACCCTCAACAAGTGCCCCATAAGGAAAACTGGGACCCCAATCAGGAACATCTATCCGACGTCGGCCATAATGTGCTACACCCTGTGGCATGCACTGCATAATACCATACTATCTATACACACGACGAAACAAGAATCATTCCAGGACCCTGGGACTCTTCCCGATCAAATACATAGAATTGGACAAGAACCCCAACTCAATATCATCACCGTCCCAGTCATCATAGTCTAAGTACGGACGCCAGGTCATGGCCTCTATATCATCAACAATCCGCCTCCAATACTCAAGCTTACCCATCATATGCTGGGTAGGCCTGCCTCTATACCAAAATACATATGGCCTCGTCGCTGGTCTGGCCAACACTGGCACGGGATGCATAACAACAATATGCTCCCATGCCCATACCTGGAGAAGGGTAGCTCCCGCCAATAGACAGCTGCCACCGAGATACATGATCCAATGCAAATCATGATATAACTAGGCAAGCATGCACATGCCCCATGCATATCTCGTCCTATGGACCACCAGACCCTCTAGCACCTGACCCCATCCAAGAGATAGACTCTTTGACCTCTTATCAGGACAAAGGAATCCACCAATGAAACCGGCCAAAACTGAAGGAAGCAGAGCATATGACTCATACATATCTACCCAGGGTATCCACTCTCCTGCAATGTGGGGATCCTGAAAGACTCTCTACATGGCCTCTACCCCACCAACCTCCTCTGAATCATGAACCACAATCTCTCCAACAAAAGGAATACGAAGAATACGCCATACATCCTCTGGCGTCACGGTCATCTCGCCAGTAGGTAAGTGAAAGGTGTTTTGGTCACTATGCCACCGCTCCACCAAAGCTGTCAATAGACCCCTATTGAGTCTAATATGGGGCATGTCAAGTAATGTCGCCAAACCACAAGCAGAAATATGTTGTCTCTCATCTGGTGTAAGGTGCGATATCATATCAAAAGGCCAGGGGAACTGCTCTCTCACCTGGATAACATCTAAATGCTCCTGTTATCATACGAACAAAACATTTTAATCAGAATATCGAAAGATCATCAAAATTTTTAAAAAATTGTGCTTTTTCCTATCAACCTATCAAATCATCAAGGAACCCTCATCTATCAATTGGGTACAATCATTCGAAACGCATAATTACTCCTCGCCTATCATGAGGGTAATTATTATCAATCAATGAATCTCGCTCATCAAGAGATCGACTACCATTTATTTAGTTAACATCAAGCTAAACTAGATGGAATCACCAACAAATCGATGAAAATCAAAACACACAATGTTACATCAATCTATACCCAAAGCGCTACAAAATCAACCTAATGCGCTAAAAAAATTGGTGCGCTACAAAACTCCCCGGGCGCGCTACAGATTTGACCCTGCGTGCTAAAATTCCTGGTGCACTACAAAATTACATAGACGTGCTGCAGATTTAACCCCGCGCGCTAAAACTTTTGACGCGCTATAAAATTGACCGGACGCGCTACAAAATTTCATCTACGCGCTAAAACTATGACACGCTACAAAAATTCACGGACGCGCTACACCGCGTTCACCGCGCTAAAAACAACAAAAATGTGCAAAAATACATCAAAATTAAGGGCGCAAATTACGAGGAAGGTTTGGAGTACATACCGGAGGACCATAATCGGCCAGACGCTGGTGACAGCGCACACGCTCGAGTCAGTGGGTGTGGTAAGGGATCGACATCCTAGCTCTGAATACTCTAAGGGTCTCTATCACAAGGTTGTCAAAGTCAAATGCACAAATGACTTTTGAGAATGACCTTTTGAGTATTTATAGGCTATTTTTGGGGGATTTTTATGGGATTTATTTATTTTTCCTTTTGAGGAATTAATTCTTATCTATCACAGGGGCATTTTTGGACAAATTTTGTCGGGAGATAAATTGTTTCTTCACCAATTCATCATCAAACCATCATAAAAATTCAAAATTATTGAAAAATCATAAAAAATCAAAAATTCATCAATTTATCTCTTTAGAGGGCATATATCACTATCATTTCGAATTCATCATCTGGGGCAAGTCCGGGCATGCTTTAAAACTTTTGTGTCTGGTAGTTGAAGCAAAATCATTCTTTGAAGCACTAGAAACACATCACTTCAAAGAGGGGCAAAATGTAGACACCTAAATTGGTCTAGAGAATCCTAGTGGTGAATACAACTTATTTGATTAATTAATCTTAATTCTTCTACTTAGTAAATAAATAGAAATATTTATTTATATTAAGTTCATTTATTAATTCTTCTATTTTTTCTCTCCTAATTAAATAAACAAAATTAAAAACTTTGTTTTATTTAATTATTATCCATTTTCATCATATTATTTCTCTTAATTAAATAAACAAAATTAAAAAACTTTGTTTTATTTTAATTATTATCATTATTATACCCTATCTTAAAATTAAATACACCAATTTAAATAATTTGTGTTATTTAAAATCACATTTCTTAATTAAATAAAGATTGCTAAAAATCTTTTATTTAATTATCATTCTCTTTTAATTTAATAAAACAAACCCTATAGTTTGATTTATTAAATTATTTATTCCTCCTTTGCTAAATTTAAATAAATTAAAAATATTTAAATTTATGCATAAAATTTATGCACTATTCACTCACCAATAAAATTAGATTTTTAAAATCTAATTAATGCAACTTTCATTCACGGGAAGAGCTTGAGGACAAACTTGCAGGAAGTCCTCTCCAATCTTCTTCCATCAATCCTCCCTCTCTTCTTGCCGGTGTTTTCATGGGGAGAAACCATTCTCCATGATCAGCTCCTTCTTCTCATCCCATGCCTTTGGATTCTCCAGAGGAAATCACAGCCCCTCATCCCGGTTTCCTGTGCAATTGTGCTGCCGTGAAAGCTATAAATACAGCTCTTGGGCTACAAGAAATGGAGCCCAATTTATGCAATCTTACTCTGCAAGTTTCAAAAGCATTCAAGCATCCAAGCCATCCAGAATTTCAAGCATTCATCCAGCATCAATCAAGTAGCAATCAAACATCCAACATTTGCAGTCATGGCTGCCATTAGAATAGAATTTGCATATTTAAATCATATTAGAATAGAATAGTTCATTTCTCATTCTCTAAGTGTCATTTTAATAGTTTAATTAGCTTACAAATCTGAGAGCTAAGTAAATTAGAGAAATCTTTACAGTTAGAGAGCAATAGGATAGATTTCTGAAGCTTCTTAGTTTGAATTAGTTTAAATTTATTAAGTTTTAGATGCAATATCTTATTTAGAAGCATAGATGCATTGTTTAGATTGTTTCCCTCATTCTACCACTTACAGCTATAATTGATATTATTATTATGATTTACGATACTCTGCATGTAGGGTTTGGATTATTTTGTTATGTAATGCTTTCTCTCTAATGTTTTATATGTCGATGTGATAATCCTATGGTGATCATGTTATTTGAATCCAGTATTATTTTATAATGAAATGGTTTAGTAATTAGTTATGATGCAGTAGTTAAGTATCATGTTATCTTATGATCAATTTGGTTAGAAATGTTAGTTTATTATTGATATTGTAATTGTTAGAATAGATTAGGTGAGAGGACAGTGTAGCATCACTCGTTCACGAGTGCCTTGCTACACTGCAATTCCTTCTCACGATAGGATATTTGATTATATATATATACATGTGCTACTTGACATTTATTTGGATGCAGGATTGCAGGAATAAGTCTCGATTCCACCTGCTTCGGCAGGACAGGGCGAGCAATAAATTAACCCAACGGGTAAAAATGTTGAAAAAGGGAGTAGGTTTGGAAGTGTCCCCATCCCAAGTCCGTCGTCTGTTGTGAGTCGTGTTATGACTGAAGTTTTCATTCTCGTTGATTGTGTAGTTTGATCGTTGAGGTATTCATTTGATTTATGGTTCATGTTTATTTAATTAACCTTATTGATTAAAGTTGTTTAGTTGTTTTGATTTAATTGTGAGTTAGTAGAATGTTAAATTTAAATATATAGTAAATTAGAAAAAAGTGATTTAATTTGGTAAAAGTGTAAATAATTATTTTAAATTAATAGTGTTGATAATAATTAAAGTAAATAAATATTGTTGAAGATAATTAAATAATATCTTTTTATTAATATTAAATTAGTAAATCTTGCATAGATAATATCTTGATTAAATAAATTATTTTAATTAAAAACTGTAGATAAATTGTGCTTTTAAAAGCTGGAAAAAGGACCAATAGGAGAGAGGCTTTTTGAGAAAAGAAAGCAGAGGAGCTTTATTGATATTTATTTTTGATTTATTATTTGGGATGAGAAGATTATTCACACACAGAAGTTCTACTCTATTGTATTGGATCTGGAAAAGAAAAAAAAAAAAATTGTAAAAAGTTTGAAAAAAATAATTGATTGAAGATAGATAGATTCGAAAAGAGAGCTGCAGGAGGGATCGAGAAGGAGCTGCAGGAGGAATTCGAAAAGAGGTTTCATAAGGGATTTTTCTTCAGACGAAGGACTCCAAGTTTTCTTCTGTCATTTATCACTATTTCTGTTGTTCTTTGAAACAATATTGTTTGATGTGTTTTGAAAAATTATGGAAAGAATATCCGTGATTTGAAAACTTGTTCGAATTAAAACCCTTGAACTCATTGGTAGGAAAACTATAGTAGAAATTTCAGAAATTCTTCATTATAACCGTGAAATTTATTGTTGAAATAGAAATTACCCTTATTGTAGATTGAATTAATTGTCTAATTTATATTTTTATCTGGTGTGAAAATCTGAATGTCATATTATTTATGTTATAAATTTCGCATATATATGTTGATATGGAAAAATAAAAATATGCCTTATTTTTGTATATAGTTTGTCCTGTTTTGTAATCTTCATAGTTGCAGACCTATATATTGTAGGTACTGCACAGATATCCCTAATTAAATGTATTCTAAAAAATAAATAAATAAATAAATAAAATTAAAATTAAAATTAAAATATATACACATATTTATATAAAAGTATATATATTTATTTCCTGTTAAATTTTTTTTGAAATCAAGAATTTGAAAGTTTTTCTTTAAAATTTATGAAACTAAATAAATAGTACAAAAAAAAAAATGAATTAAAAAATACATATAAATAAATTTTAAAAGATTAAATATTAAAAATTTTAGGTGGGAGGTAATTCGTGAGGATCATGCTTCCCACTTTACAATCTTGTGTCTGTAAGCCACACCGTCCACGCCCACGGCCGGTAGAACAACATGCCTTGTGATGGGGCTAAATTACCACTAGTAGTGCGTGCCTTGGCGGCGGCTATAGTCTTTGTGTACCATGGTAATTGAGCCTTTCTTTAAAAAGGATTCGTTTATTAATAAATTTAATCCCTTCTGTGTTCAGTTTATATAAATTTTGATTTTGTTTTCTGTTTTAATTCGAATATGATATAATTAATATGTATATAAATATCAATATCAGTTTATTTAAATTCGATTTTGTTTTTGTTTTTAATTCGAATACGATATAATTAATATATATATATATATATAATTAATATAATTATATAAATTAATTTAAATTTTCAGGATGAGATGCTATAAATTTTGATAAAAGATATTTTTTATGTAATGATTTTAATCCATAGGTTTTATTGTATATTTATAGAATTTTGTGTTGTGTTGATAAAGTTTAAATGATAATTTTAAAAACAATTGCAATGTGGCAATATAATTGTGTAAACGATAAATATATTATATTGTTGAATCAAATCCTTCTGAGTAACCGATTTATTCAATTGTGGAAAAATTGTTGTTTATTTAAAGAGTTTGGTGGTATTGTCGTGTAGTTGCTTTCTTTCAAGATTATTCGTTTAATTTAATTGTGATTTTCTTTTATTTGGGTTTACATCGAGTGGGAAACCCTAGAGTTAATTTGTCTAGGTTTTTTTTTGAACCTAGGTTGTATTTAGGACTTCTAGAGGTGGGAATACTGGTATCTATATTCAATCTTGTTATTTGATGGTTGTTCTTATATTTTGGTTTTGGTGGTGAGATTAAAGTATATGGAGATTGAACCGTTTGTAAATGTTAAACGTATGATTTTGGGCGAGAGGGTTGTGCCTCGCAGTTGATCCAATATTGGTTCAGTTTTTTCTTTGTTGCTACAATCCTGTTGTTTGGATATTTATGTGTTGAGTGTTTAGAGAGAGTGGCTCTAGTGGGGGCCGACGCACAAAGGGGCTGTCAGGGTAACCCACGTAGAGTTGTATTAATCAGTGATAACCTAAGTAATAAACCACGGGTGGGGATTAAACACTAATAAGATAATTGTGAAGCCTCGTCCGCCTGTTAGTGCTATCATAGAATAAAGGGGACTGAGAAGGCCGTGGTTGGCAAGGTCATTTTCTTGTCCTCACGAAAGGTCAATGACTCCGCATGAGTGACCCTATGGAGCAGCGCCTTGAGATAGGCCGTCTGGAGAACCATAGATGGAGGCGGCACCTTAACTTGGTTGTCTGGAGAATCCATGTAGAGATGGAGGCGACACCTTGTGATAGGTTGTCTGGAGAATCCATGTGAAAACCATGCGATGACACTCTACTCTAACATTCTGTTTGTGTTGATTACTAAAGTCCTCTGGAAGTGATTTATTGATTTGTCTTTGGTCATTGTTGGAAGTAGTATTTGATATTATGTCTTGAGTTTCGTTGAAGTTGTGAGTGTGACTTGTTGTTATGTTCAGAAGTGTTTTGTTGTTGTTCTTTTTGGATTTGTCGTTGTTAAGTTTTTAAGTGGTCTTTGATGTTAAGTTGTCTGTCTAGAGTTAGTTTTATGTTATTGTCAGACGTGCTTGGTCGGGGACCCTTCCTTGTCTACTCTCAGCACGGGGGTGGTTGGGTGGAACGTGCTTCGCACCCCGTTGGGTTTCCCTTTCTGTTTCAGATATATCTTTTATTGTAGGGTTTTGGAGGATGTCGAAGATCCAGTGTTCTTTTGTACCAGATGTATGTTATACTCCTGATGTAATATATTCATTGATGTATTGTCTCCCACGTGTGTTGGGATGACCTGTTGTAAATTGTGCATATGGTTATTGAGATGTATGTTCAGTCAGTTATATTGTACTATCATTTGGATGTAATGTTTATTCAGGCCATGTAATTATTCAGGATCATTTGTTATAGTTGGTTATGTTGAAATGTATCCATCGAAATAGGTAACACTTTATATCTTTATAATTCCATGTATTGTCATATGTGCATATGTTATTAATATGGATATAGTTGATGGATATTTTAAATGATGAAGTGGGAATGAATAGATTTACATAATTGTTTAATTATGGTTATCTTATTATCGTTGTTATGGGTTAGTGTAGTCATGTCACTTCGTGTACCCCATTGGAACTAGTTGTACCTCATAATACATTGTTATGTTATAATACATATGTATGTTATTTTATTCTTAAAAAAAAAAATATTGTTCCATTGTTATTAGTTCCTTTGGGGTTCGCACGGCGGGGCGTGACAATAAGTATGTGTCTGTCTGACCACCCTAACCACAATAAAATGATAATATTTTTTTATAATATTTTAGATATAAGTAGAGGACTTATGTCCTTATATGATGCATATTTTTTTGTATTTTTTTTCCTAGTAAATAATTAATTATGAATTTTTTATTACAAATTGTAAAAAATATAAAAAATTGTATGTTTGACCACCTTAACTTGGTCAAAAATTCATGAAATTCAATTCTTTTTTTCTTAATCCTATAGTAAGAAGCATAGAATGTGATGCATGTTTTGGATTCAAAAATGTACCCATTTGAAAGTTATAGATGTTTTCAATCAGCCCATCAATTAGGACTTTAGTCATAATTCAAATAGAAAATGAATAATAATTATTTATTAAATTCAAAGTAAAGCATAATTTATATTGGTGGAAAGCTAAGAATCTCCTTTAAAAACTATTTTTGTTTCATCAATTTTGGGAAAAAAAATATCGTTAGCCACATGGGCCATCATATCACTTACATATCACCACTTTTTGGCCCATCATGATCCTACACATACCTAACCCTTAAATTATTGCACATCCTAATGACCCTTAGATTCATGCATGCCAATGATGCTTATATTCTCAAATTATTTCCTATAGAACCAATTGTTACAAAAATTTCATTACTATGTGGATAATATATACATACCCTTCAAAACCTTGCAACATCCAACTACCCCTTGAATCTCCATAGTTTCACCTTGTGTTGATTTGAAGACACAAGGTAGAACTTATCTATTCTAGAATGTCTTGATGGCTACAGTTTCCCTACTTGATGTACAAAAAAACTCCCTTAGATGTTTGCAACTATTTGAAAGGTGACAAAAGCTATTAGAAATGGTTATAACAGCTTTCATGCCTATATCTAAGGATGATGAGGACATGACATGTGTCCCATTACTCCAGGATGTGAGGTAGTTTCCACCTTCTACATGTTTAGAATTAAATTTGGATTTCATTCATTGTATGGGGACTTCTTGGTGGTAAACTTCTTTTTCAAGAGTGAGAATCTATTTGAGGAATGCATTAGTTTCAACATGAGGGTTTGGTAAAACCTTTCAATTTGGTGCATGAAATACTATAAGGATGGTAGGCCATGGAATGTAAGAAACTAGAAATGTAAACTCATTGTAAGGTCTTGTACCCTTGCTATGATGATTTTACAAATGCTAGTAAATGAATGCTTAATACTATTGTGTGTAACTTTGATATTTTTATTGGCTTAGTAGCTTGTCAAAACCCTTGAACCAGTACTACACCAAGTGGTATCAAAGCAAGGATTTATTTCTAGGTGATGGTGAGGAATTGGAGAGAAGTTGAGGTGATAGATTCCCTAAGGTTATAGAGGATATTTGTGGGTTGTGAGGAATAATACAATTACAGAGAGTAGAGAGGGACATGGAAAATTGTGAGGAGGTCAAGTTCATAAACAAGGTTGTTGAATTTTCCCCTAAGAAGATGAAACCCTAGGATGGATGGATGTTTTATTAGTTTTCAACTAAAATGTGAAACAATTTAAGGAATTTTGTTACAAATTTTAAGTGAAACCCACACAATGAAAAAGACCATGCAAGTGGTGGAGAAAGAGAATTTAGTGATCATGATGGAGAAAATGAACAACCAAAATATGAAGGGGAAGAACATTTCTTGAGAGCCATTTCCAAAATTGGTAAGGGTAATCGAATGGAGGTCCATTTTTTTTTGAACCTTAAACCCTAAAGAGTTGATAGACTCGATAGGTGAACTGACACAATAAACTTGATCAAAGGGTATGCTTCTCTTTCATGGGAAGAGTTGTAGAGAGCACAAGTTATAAGTGGAGAGATGAGGATATCTTAGTGGAATTAGATGAGATTTAATATTCACTATGAAATGAGCATGTTGAGTGTTACTATAGTTGAGGAGGCCTAAAATGATTCCTAAAGGCTAAAGAGAAGATACCTAGAAAGAGAAAAAGTAGTTTTAGATGAAAAGGAAAAATGGTAACAAAAAAAAGGACAAGTTAGTAGCAATAAATGGAAACATGTCTATGAAGAAGAATCCAAACTTGAATGGGAGAGTGAATCAAAATAGGAAACAAAAGGAAGAAAAAATCAATGATTGGATGAGGTAACAATAGTAGAAGATGATTTTGGAAGTATTTTGATTATGAGAAAGGATGATATAGAGCCTTGGAGTGATTGCAGTTATATTAGGAAGGTGCTAAGAGGAGCACAACTAGAAATCATCTTGTCCAAGAAGATGAAGATAGTGTGGCATCTCCAAAAGGATTAGAATAATTAGAGCATGGAGAGTCTCTCATGTTTAGGAGATCCTTGTTGAATCCATAAGGGGAGAAGGATGGATCATCTCAGAGAAGGATCCATTTTTGAACTAAATGAAAAGTTGGTGGTAAGTGTTGTAAGATTATTATTGAAAATGTTAGTATAGATAATTTAGTTCCTGGAGAGGTGGTAGAGAAATTGGGTTTGAAAAAGAGGAAGAAACCAAATCCATATAAAGTGTCTTGGTTGCAAAAAGAACATGAAATAGTGGTGAATGATTAATGTTTAAAGTTAATTTTTATATTGGGTCATATAAGGATCAAATTGTGTGTGATGTTATGTCAATTAGTGCATTCCATGTGTTTTTAGAAAGAAATTTTTAGTTTGATAGGGAGGATATCTATGATGGTAGGATAAACTTGGACGCAATTATTAAGGGTTGATACAAGTATTTTTTGAGTTCATTAGAAGAGAAACAAAAGGAAGTGGACAAAGTACCATAAGCTACTATAGTTAAGAAAAATATATTGTGAGGATGACGAAAAAGGTCAAGAAAAACCCAATAGAGGTTTTTCTAAAGAAGAGTGCAAGTGGAAACAAGGGAAGTGGTATTGAACCTATGCAAGAAAAACATGAGGAGTTGAAGAGCACGAGGACTAAAGGTGGTAACTAGGGAAGTACATATTTAGAGAAGGAACATCATAAACCATAGTTGGTACATTTAAGATTTACTCACGGAAATCAAAATCTTGATCCACCAAAGAGAGTAAGTGGTGGTAGTCTACACAATGCAAATGGAAGGAAAGATAAGGACAAATGAAAAGGAAGGGAGGGTGAAATTAAAGGAGTGCAACATTTAGAGGGAAGAGACCAAGTACATAAGGAGTACTTGTTTAGATAAAGAAAAATCATGGGATCACCATTCCAAACACCATAAAATTTTCACGAGTTTCAAAATCATGGAACACTTCCCTTACCTATAATGTCTAATGCAAGAGCATTTGATTTGACAAGCATTCATGTGTCAACCAAAAATATTCCCTTGCTATATGTTTCACTTTCTTTCTTCCTTATTATTTTTTCTTGTAGTAATTGATGACCTACTTATGGGAAATTCATATGAATTCATGGCCATTAATGGTTTCACCTTGTAGAGGACCCTGATGGGTACTTGTAGTTAAAAGTTTGTGAAGCTCTAATGAGAATTGAGAAAGTTATGGCATTGTAGAATTTTAGCTTACAGCTAGACTTGTAAAACTTTTAGTCTTATCTAAATCATCCTCACGTATCTATAAATCTTGATGCCCTTCATGTTTCTACAAAATCCTAATGATCCTTGTTTCCCAAAATATATTATTGATCCAAAACTTGTATCTCCATGTGGATGTTTTCCTCATGACCCTTACTTCCTCCCATGACTCAAGATTGCCAAATTGATGCATAACTTATCAAGTGAACTAGAAACATTCCAATGAACCTTGATTTCCTAAAATTAATGCACCTTGATGACCCTCAAATTCCCACACATCCTAATGGACCATAATTTCTTATAGAATTTGTTGTTGTAAAACTTTCACTACTATGTGGATAATATCCACATACCATTTGAAACCCCACAAATGTCCAAAGACCCCTAAAATATCCATATTTTCACCTTGTGTTGATTTGAAGAATTAATTTGGGACTTCTCTAACCATTTAAACATGTCACAATAACCCATGTACTTTTGCAATGTACCATTGGCCATATTTCTCCACATGATGCATGGTGAAACTTGCTTGAATTTCTAAAACTATGTGAAAGGAAAAATAAGGTTTCAAAAATTATTATAATGGCTTGAATGCATATCTGTAAGGCCAATGAGTAATTGAAACATATCCCATAACTCCAAGACATGGGATGGCCACCACCTTCCACATGCGTGGCATTAAATTGGAATTTCATTCATTGTAAGGGGACTTCTTGGGGAGAAGACTTCCTCTACAAGAGTGTGATGGAACTTCAATTTTTGCTCTGTGTGTTCCATTCCTGTATTTTCCTTATGTTACTAGTCTTTCATGGTGTCAAAATTTCTGAGGGTTGGGGTTTTAACTTTATTTGCATGTAAAACCCTTGTGTTTATTTTACACCTTGGTTGGGATCTATTTCCCTGTTACTTTTCGAGGGGTTTTAAAACATCTTATGTCTTATTATTCCATCTAGGCTGGGTCCCTTTGGTCTCAAATATTTTATTTCCTCTGCTAGATTTTATTTTCCTAAGTCTTGGTTGGCCCCGTGTTTCATCATTTAAAAGCAACTTATGTCGTTGTTTACTGTTGGCCTAGTGATGTCCCCTTGTCCTTTTAATAAATGTTTTATTTTGCAGAGGGATTAAATTCGTGCTACCATTGATCAATTGCCTTCATATATCAATAGTTGCCTACCATCATGTGATTGGGAATTTTAGGATCTTTATTGATCGCGATATCATGGGTGGGCACCACGTGCCCTTTCTAAGGGATCAAATTCGCGCGACTATTGATCAACTACTGTTTGATCTCAATCATTCCCTTCCATCCCACAATGACCCCACCACATTGCTTTGGTTGATTGTGATATGACGGGAAGGCACCATGTGTCCTTTTTTGGCATGGCCAAAGGGGATAAAGTTTGAGTGACCATTGATCAAATATCATTAGATATCAATGGTTGCTCACCATCGTATGATTGAAAGTTACAAGGTTTTTACTGATCGCGATATCATGGGCAAGTGCCACGTGTCTCATCTGATAAAGTCGAAGGAATAAAGGAAATATTGTGGTAAATTAATTTGGCCTTAATACATTAAATGATGGGTTACTAAGTGTTCTTGAGATGCACATGTTTTGAATCAACGGATATGTTATAATCTTGACAAAAAGCTGCTTGACAGTTACTGATAAGGCTAGCAATTGTGTTGAAGGAACGAGATCATTGGTGCTCAAGATCTACGGTTGCCTGCCATTGCGTGATCCAAAGTTGCAAGGTTTTTACCGATTGTGATATCGCGGGTGACCACCACGTGGACTTCCTTGGTAGCATATGGTATGGTGGGCCCCTTATTGCCACGTTGGTGATTGTGTCGGCTTGTTTTGAAGATAGTCGTTCGATGATTTGATCTAACTGAAAGATCGATGACTCAAATTTAAATCTGCATCTAATATGGTTGGAGTCATTGGTACAGCACACAAGTGAGCTTTAATGAGGGATGAGACATTTACTGGCATGATTTAATCAATAAATCAGATGTTGCGGTTACAATGGTTTCCATTTTTTCTTTGATGGCGGTCTCAACGTGGGTTTCTTGTGGTTTTTTGTTGTTGCATCAACTTTCCTCAGCTGACATGATGAACTAGAATATTCTCCAAGGTGATGGTGGTTGTAACATATTTTTGGAATATCACCAGGTGTGCCAATTGGCTGGTGACATGTGTACTTTCTGGCCCGATGCTTGTTTTCTCCTTCATTTTCTATAAGAAGGATTTCAAGGCCAAAAGTAGGGGTGAGCAAGTTTGATAATTTTTGTCGAGTCTAGGTGAAGTTGCAGAGAAAATTGTAAAGTCCGATGGTTTTAGAGAGAAATGCAATTTAGGTTTTGAGTCATTCTGTAACAGGTTTTAAGTCCATGAGGATTTAATGTTGTATAATAGTACTAGAATTTGAGTTGAAATGATAAATTCAAGCTCATGTCTCTCCATTGTACATGCATATATGAACTTTGAATAAAATAACTAAGGGTTGTTTTATCCATCTCATAGTTGTGGTGTGTATGATTCTATTTTAGCTTTAATTCAAGGAATTAATTAAAATGCTTGAATGGGATTGTAGGCAGATGTGTTCTATATAAGGATTTGATAAGTATTATTGAGTTAGAATACATATTGATGAGATTACAATGCAATGTTGTCAAGGATTTCATATGTTATATGTTAAACCTATCATATACCCTTAGATGCTTATGAATTTGACTCCTCCAATGGATAAATGGCACTGATCTAAGTTGTAATTATCTGTATGATTCATTATTTTTTTGTCTTTTCCTAGAGCTTGCTACAAATTGCAAATCAATGACTATCTTATACTATGGATTGTGTTTAGTTATCTCATGCTCTAGGTAGTTGATATTATTAATGAACAACCGATTCTATTCGATATTATCCTATCATGTTGAGCTATTAAGTGAGATTATCTGCTATTGTTAATGTTGTTTATAATAATGGTGCAGAGGTTGTAAACACATTAAGGGATTACCCTCTCGGGTCTTGCAGAGCCCGAAGTGTAGGAGGCTTTTTAAAGTCCTCGTCAGTTGGTCTAGGTCCTTCGATGTAGTGTCCTCCATTTCGGTCGTCATGGATGTCAAGTAAGTTGTTGGTAATGTCATGATGATGATGTGGTGATTTTATTATTTAATCTAATTTGAAGGTTATGAGATAAAACTAATAATATGGTTGGAATTGTTTAATAAAAAAATTAAGTATAAGGTTACTTGTTTTAACTGGAATTAAATAAAGAATTTGTTTCAATAATAAACATTAATTTAATTATCTTTGGAGTTAGTTATTTAAAATGATTGGATTAGATGAGGAAAGGTAATTATTATTTAATGATTAAATTCGATTAATAAATTTTAAAAAAATGAGAAAATATTAGAAAGGATTAAATTATTAAATATTTATCTATTTGAGAGTCAATTATAAAATAATGAATATGGGTAGTGGCTGGCATACAATCATAACTGATGGAAGTGCAATGGTCTCCTAATGGGAGTGTAAAAGATACCATCAAAGAAATCATAATAAGTGATGGAAGCCGAACGGTTCTCCGATGGGATTGGAAAAGACACCATGAAATGAATTATAAACAAAGATTTCCAGATCATATAAAAGAAAAGGGGGCAACGTCTTGAACTTCAGCTATTGCGAGCATAGGAGTATCGTAGCTCTTGGAGGATGAAG
>VDFB02169273.1:0-31306 GCA_007258455.2 Sequoia sempervirens
GCAATTCTCTTTTTATTTTAGAGTCACACTTAGAAATCTTTCATAGCCAACATGAAATAACTTGCACTAAATGAGATCTTCAAAGGATCTTATGCTAGTGAACACAATTCAAGAGAAACCACTATCTCTCTTTACTAATTACAAGATCCAAATAAATGAAATAACTTAGCAAAAAAAGAATACTTATCTTTTTAAATATTCTACTGGATGCAAGATACGTTGCTCTTGAGCACATAACAGCACACAACCTTCACGGCTTGAACACATTCCCATGGCTTAGAATAGAAATTCCCTAGAATCCTTCTGAGGAGAGATCTCATCCACATCCGCAAATGAAGCATGCTGATTAGGCCTAGTGGGGCAATCCTTTGCATAGTGACCAAACATGTCACAACGAAAACATTGGACTTTGGAGAGGGTCCCACTTCTTCTTGAATGGGGGAGCACCATCAACTCCTTTATCTCTATTCCTCTTGAAATATCCTTTCTTTCCACCTTTCTCTTTCTTCTTGAGGATTGAGCGGAAAGAACATGAATGTCTTCATTTGTAGAGCTTCAAATACCTCTTGCAGCCAACCTAGACTCTTCTTGAATACAATCTGCCCTCAAACGATCAAACTTGGGAAGTTTGATCTTGCACGATTCCTTGAATGTAAGACTCCCAAGATGAAGGAAGACCATTAAGGGCAAGCATGGTCAAATCCTTGACATCAACAAAATGACCAATAGAAGAGAGCTGATCTCTCAATTTGGAAAACTTCATGAAGTAAGCGATGACAGATTCTCCTTCCGCCATCTTCACATGATGAAGTTGTTGCTTCAATGCAAGTTCACGGCTTGTGTTGTTGATCTCATACATCTCCTCCAAGGACTTAAACATCTCCCTTGCCGTGTTCATCTTAGAGATGATGGGAACAATATGATCCTTCACGGAATCAACTAACATCTTCTTCGCCTTGATATCTTTCTTCCTCCATTGAACTTTCTCTTCCTCATCCATAGGTTCGGGAACTTTGCTCTCCACAAACTCAACCAATTCGTTTTCCTCCAAGGTGAGCATAATTCTGAATCTCCATGAAGTGAAATTTGATGCTCCCTCGAGTCTGTCCTCAATCTTAAGACCGTTCACCATCTTGACAAAGAGATAGAGATAGACAATAATGAGAAAGAGAAAAGAGTATCGCTGTAATAAGAAATCTGATCACGATCTTCTTCAAACCTTCTTTGATACCATGTTAGTTTTTATGATCAGATTTAATGCACAGGAAATTAATTCAAAATCAGATACAATAACATAGCAGATACCCTGGGAAAACCCTCCTCTTGAGGGAGAAAAACCCAGCAACAAATGTAAATCTTATATATATGAGCAATGGCAACAAGTATCTTTACAATGAGGCCACACACAAGGCCAATAAACAGCACCAGCAATGGTTGTAGCACACACTAATAGTCTGCCCTTCAATCTGCACTTGAATAGACTCACAATCTGCTCCTATATGAATTCGCACTACTCTTCTTGAAGAACTCGCACTTAATGGAGAGTCGAACTTTTCTTGATGCACAAATGAGAGAAAGTGACCTATATATACATGTTGCTTAGAGGGTCGCACCTTTTCAAGGACAAGGTTGGCCACCATAAAAATAATTACAAATAATAAATAATAATTACAAAGGAGGTCGGCCATCTTAGAGATATGTTGTCATTAAATAATCACAAATAAATAAGGAAGTATGAAGCCCGAAGCTGCAATAACATCAACAGTTATGATGTACTTTCAGGCCCACCAAACACCACCGCTTCCCTTACAATCTGCTCGGTGCTCAGTTGGGATTCTTAGCCTCGTGCAGGATGAAGATACGTGCTAGCAGGTTGTTGAGTCTTCATTGGATCTACAACAGTGTGGTGTTGTTGCTGCTCTGATAGGAATGACAGCCTGTGGAGGCTTGGCCACAATGGTGAGTGATCGTCCTCCTCACAGCCGCCTTGCAATGTGGAAGAAAGGCGGAAATCTTAGCTTAGTATGGTCAAACTCAGGGAGATGCGGGAAAATAGAGCAATGCACGAATTCACAGGCCGGGTTTGTGTCCAAACTCGAGCGCAAAATGCAAGGGGCTATGTCCTCACAGATTGCATGGATGATTGACACTCCAAATTCGTGATGATCAGAATCAGCAAGGAACTTAGCATAAATACCAAATCAAATTAGCCTTCCAACAGGTCGGCCACCAAAAAATATCAAATTCAAATATTAATTTAGGGCGCCAAACTCAAAGGAGTCGGCCATAGAACAAATTAAATATTATTTATTATTATATTAGTGTTTAAAAACACTCTTAATTTTCCCTTCGAATTAGCTTAAAGATCTGAGGACATGACACAAACAGTAGAGACATGGATCGCACGAGAGGTGGTTAGTCCCTTGTCACGAATCTTGAGTGGAGCGTTGACCATCTGCCAACACCCCGGACCCGGACCCTGTGCCTGCTCCCTACGAATTGCGAACTTAGGGTTCATGGATGCTTCTCATCCTCTTTTTTATCTAATCTATTTCAGATCATGTATTGGGTCATCGGTATTCCCTATCATTAGTTCTGAATCAACATGGGTTTTAACGTTTTTAGAAGATTCATATAAGTTTGTTCTTAGAAGATTCTAGTTATGCAGTTATTTGAAGGTTCTAGAGAGTAAAGGAGTTTAGGAGATTCTAATTGAGATATTAATGAAAGCATTTAGCAGAAAATCTAGCTTTATTGCACTTGTAGTTGCATGTAAGAGAGTTGAATTTATTGTTGGTGTGACAGTTTTCAAACATTCAAGTCTACTGTATTGTATCTTAGGAGGAGTGAATCCTTTATTTTGTTTTTGTGATAATAAGTTTTCTTGTACATATTATTCATTGTCGTATCATGTACATTTTCCTAAATAATTGCCTCTTTAGTTGTATGTCGAAATTGTTTGATTTAGAGAGATCATCACTGCACTTACTCTTAGTTGTTATGTATAGTTCTGACATGGTATCTACTATCAAGACACATGAGTGTCTCAGAGAGCCTAGAGGATTTTTGACAGTCCAGAGTAGTCGGTAGAGAGGGTTTGTAAGATTGAAGAATTCCTTACAACTTTCCCAACCTATTTGGAGATTTGTGGTATCACTTTATTCAATTTTAGTTTCCATTTGTGCAAAAGAATTTTTTGTTTTAAGAAAGGATCACAAAAGTCCTAGACTCCTGCAGATTCAAGAATTGTAGCAGCACTCTTTGAAATTGGTATTGGCATAAACCTAATTGTAGCAATGCCAATGTAAGAGTGGAATGCAACAAAAAGCAAGTTAATTAATTCATGTGCAAAGTTTGGAAGTAGTTAGGTGGTTCAATAGAACAGCACGAAGGAGAATCCTCCAACAATAAAATCAACTTCAGATGCAGTAATAGCAATTGTTTGTATTGCTTAGAATAAGCTTGAAATGCCAAAATAGGATCAAATAATCGGTCCTTGAAAACCTGTGGTGCAGTACTAAGAGGCACCAACAAATTGGATGTGGCAAAATATGAGGTGTGGAAGTCAAAGATGGAGAATATCCTTATAGAGAGAGACCTATTGATTCTTGATAAGGAACGAGACAAGGTCAGACACTAAGGAGGGCAATGATTTTGGCAGTTAGGGACACCATAATTTCCCTTCTCAAAGATTACAACAGGGACTGAGTTTGTTCTACTCGGGAATTGGCTATACAATTTGAGATTTGGTGGATGAGAGACTATTATTTTAAAAGAAAAGCAACATATCTTGTTTATAAGATTTATATATTTTTAAAGCATGCTCACATTGCAGAAGAGTAGTCATTTTATCCATTACAAGGTAATCTGAACTTGAAGTTGTAAATCATGACATGCCACTTTATTCAAAGTTCTCAAGAGAGATTTTAGATTAAGTAGTTAAGCCAAAGAAATATGTTTCAGATGTATTATACTAACTTTTAATGAAGGTAAAGGACAACTTAGAACTATTAAGAAATTTTAGTCTTGAGCATCCTTGGATTTTTATAGCCACAAAAGTACAATAGCCAGTTTTGAAAGTTGCACCTGCATTCTTTGCCTCTGATCCCTCTGAGATAATTCTTCACTCCATAATTGTTGGACTTTGCCTCGGACTCATCATGTAATGTGCAGTATGTGACTATTACTGGTTGGAGTCGTGTGCTGTTGAATTTGGATTCAATTGTACATATTTTGAGGGTAATCTTTGTTTGGAATTAGACTGTATGTTCAATGTGCACACTATTCTTAAATTATTTTATTACGTTTGTGGTGTTAAATGTGATAATATTGCTGGTTTGTCAGGTCTCTATTTTGTCAAGAAGAGTATAAAACATACCATATTGTCCTGTTTCTTTTTGTTTCTTAAGAAGTTGGATTTCTCAATCTTGTTTATTCAATTTTGTGAATGCTGGGCTGAATATCAATGGGTTTGTGCTAACATTTATAGTGCTATATCCTGGTTCAGGCCCAAAAGCAGCAGACAGAGATAAAGCGGAATATTCTAGCAAATACTTATGGGTCTGCGTTTCCCTTGAAGATGGACATTGAACGACAAATACTTTCAAGGTAGTGATACTTGATACAATTTGGTTTTATTGTAGTTTTGAAGTAGCTGTAAGATTGCAATATCAAGTGAGATTGTTTTAGAGCTTTATATTGATTTCCGAGGATTTTAGCTGTTCATTTTTAGCATGTCTCTGCAATTAAAGTATTGTGCCTGTGATGGCATATTTCTTTCTATTGAATGTTTTGGCAGCTCATTTCACAAAGGTACTGGATAACATACAGGAAGCATTGAAACCGTATACATGAATAGATTTGAGATGTAATTTATTGTTGTTCTAGTCAAATAATGAAAAAGGTTTGATTTATGCAGTCCCCACCCAGAAAAAAAACATAGCACAAAAATGGAAAAATTGTAAATTCATGCTGAATATTGCTTATACCCTCCTGACAAATGAGTACAGTTTTTCACTCTCGAGTAAATACTCAAGTTTCATATGCAGCTGTCAAATGAAGTCAGCGTAGACCAAAATCCTGCCCTATTATTTAACAAATTGTCAAATAAGGATGTAAAGGATATCCCATAGTCCCTACTTGTTAGACACTAACTGTAGACCAAATTTCGACTGGCATTTAACAAATGCGCATGCAAAGAACAATATCTAGGCTCTAATTGTAAAACACTATAATTGTAAAACACTATCTTTGAGCCAACATTGTGATTATTGTTTTCTGGAGATGCAGCCTGTTTGGAAAGGTTTATATCTTTTCTAAAACTCTGATGAATACCTTGGATTCAATCTCAGAATGATAATGCCAGCAATTGGGATCTTTCACCGTGTGTCTGAGTTAGTTTTTTACTGAAAAGCTCACACTGATGGTACAGGCTTAATTTCAAGCCATATAAGCCTTTGACCATTTTGTATTTGCCCGAGTCATCTACCTGAAGGTGGCAATTGGGCCCTCGGCAGGAAACTGTAATATCCTGATGTCAAGTATTAGTATGACATAACAACTAAGTTACTGGGGAACCCTTAGCTTTAATGCCAACCAGTACATGTTTGTTGCATATGAAGCTCTTCTTGAGCCTACGAATGACAGATTTTGCATTTAAATGTGCACATTGGGATTAATATTATTGAAACATAGTGGAATATTTACACAATACAATGTTTGTTGATGATCCTATTCTTTCTCAACAAACCCTATTCTATTTTAAATTTTTATGCACACAATCCTATCTATGTGGACATCATAACAAATTACCCAACAACATACTAGTATAACAACCCAACGACCTAACACCAAGTCTCTTTATAAGTTATATAGTCTCTTTTATTAATTTAAAGTTAATAATATTTTTCCAATAACATTTTTAACTTTCTAATTTTTAGTTCATAGTTATCATGCATTGTGATATTCTTCTTTCTATTCAGTTTAAGTTGGTATCCTTTTTTCTTATTAATTCCTTGTCTTATTATTATTTTTTAGTTTTATTTCAACTTATTTAATTTTCCTTGCTTTCATTGTTGTGTTGCTTTATTTATCCTTATCTTCCTTGCTTCTTTTCTTTTTTTTTTGTTGATATAAGTTTTCTCTTTCTCTTCTTTCATTTTTATCTTTTTATCTTTTTGTTATTTTATTTTCCTTTAAGTTGTTATAAGTTTTCCTTGTGTTGATTTAAGTTTTCTCTTTCTCTTTTTATTTCTATCATTTTATCTTTTTATTACTTTATTTTCCTTCTTTGTTTTCTCCTTGTAGGTTTTTCCTCATCTTAACTCCTTTTTGATTCTCATGCAACCTCTCTCCTTTTCATCCTGATGATGGATCATGGAGTGTGATCCGAAACGTTGATGCAAACACAACTTACGCAGTTTAATCCAGAAAAAAGCATACTATTATCGATATGGACTGTGGAAATCTAATGTCCTTTATTTGGTTAAACCTATTTACTATTACATTACTTAATTAACTTTATATACGACACCACTAGTCTATGGTGTAATACATATTCCTCACTAGAATTACATAATTATTGAATCTCTCTTTTTTCTGTTATTGATAATACTGTTCTCTCATGCAGAATAAGGTGGGATGAGATGTATTGACAGATGTAACATACAAGTAGCCATTTTCAAGACATTGACTGTCAAAGATTTTAATACCAATGTAAATTTTGAAGATTTGAAACTATGTTCTAAGACATTGTTATTGGGTGCAGAATCGAAGCCAATGAGAATGTTTAGAGCAACATCCTTTGCTTGCAATGTGGCTAGATCCAAGCCCACAAGAATATAGACTCTCAAGCGATATCCTTTGCTTGCAATATGGCTAGCTGTAAAAATTTCTGATGTCTGCCAGGTTGCAAGCAAAAGTTAAAAACTTGGGCATGGCAAAATCTTGGCAGGCCTAAAATTTCACTTGGACTCGGCAAGAACATTAAAAATCCACATATAATTACAAAATATTAAATAATCTTAAAAAACCTGCATAAAACTGAATTTAGAGAACTGATAAGTAGTTTTTTGCTTATTTATAGAACAGAAAAGAAATTCAATACCCATCATGGTATCATATGATCATAAATTCAAATTCATTTTAATATTTTATAAATTTCTTCTGAGTGAAACTCGTAAGTGGTTGTGTGGATAAATTGCCAATCAGCTTATAACATGGTAGTAAGGAAGCAATACTTTGCAAAGTGATGAATTGGTGGCAAACTGTGTGAGATCCGACTGCACAAGTTCCTCACTGTTGCTGCGTTCTCTCATTAAATTAATCACCCAAGGGTGGTGGTAGATATATTTTGTTATGATTTTTAAATCTTCCATTATAGTTTCAATCCACCCAATTTTGTTGAGGAGCAGATAAATGTAATGGGTGGCACAAAGGCTTCAAAAAATAGTACAGTTTAAATATCCCGAAGGGAATATTTTGTAATATCCTATCAAATTTGATTTGTTTCACAAAATTGAAATGCTAATGTCTGTTCACAAGCTCATTAATTGGCTGTTGTAGATTAACAATATTAATTGCCAAATCTTCTTTTTTTCAAGTATTAAACTACTACATTAAATATTAAATATTAATTATTAACTCTCCTTATGGAAAGGTATGACTCTTCACAAGGATTAACCAAATGCATGCAATCTAAATTAACCAGTCCTTAGAATGCCATGCTCATGCTCAGCATAAACCTTCTTCAAATATAATGATCAGATTTGCTGATGAACAACAAATGTTATTAACTTGAAATCTTTATCAAATATCTACTAGAAAATCAGTGAAATTAGCATCATGGTGATTTTTGTATGAAATCACACCAAGGAATTGTGGGTTTTCATCCTCCAATTCCAGACCCAAAGAGTTTTCGTTCTTAGGTTAAATAAACTAAAATTCCATACTCCAAAAGGAATAGAAATCAAATAATAGAATAGTTTCTCAATGATGCCTCCTCCTTGCTTGGTCTCTCTTAAATAGATTGTTTTCTCCAAGAGTCAAAACTCTTCAAATGCCTCTTGATTAAAAAAAAAATTATACTTTGTAATATTATTTAATCCTTGCCGAAATTGCATTTTCTCCTTGTATTGAGGACCCGCTAGGTATATTGTCAAGCACTTAATGTAATGAGTTACTTTAAATCATTTTCTCCAAAGTGTTGGGTGTACTCTCTTAAGGCCTTAAGATCAATGCTATTATCCTCAACTGCATATGCGATGCCCGGAACAAATCTATTGTTGTATAAATATGTATATCTGAACTTAATATTCATGCTAAGTGCATTTCTACACCATATCATGCTCATAGTTCATAGATGTTGCTGTTATAATTAGCGTGTTGGAAAAATGTGTCTTGACCTTGCAATTATATAAGGTTTATTGTTGATAGGATGTATTTAATATATTTATGCTAGTTACATCGATAGGTGTATCTACAATGGGAGCATGGGGTGGAGCAGAATGTATGTTAACAAAAACAATTTTAAATATATTAAATTGCCAACATACATTAGATTAATAATATATTGTAAATCTGGACCGTTCATCATTATGTCTCAGATCTGACTGCAGATATTTTGTTGGCTTGTTTTGCCCTAAAAGGTAATCCTATTTTATTAGGGCGTTGTATTACGGTTGTCAATTGTGATGTATTTTGAGAGTCTGATAGCGGTCGTGTTGCCTCTGGAACTATGGTTGGTGATACTCCTGTGAGAAGCTTGCTTTGCAAGTATATTGTAATCTTTGTGATTTCTGAATAATATATTGGGCGGTTTTTGGAGTGTGGGGTTTTTCTCTTGAAAGGGTTTTCTCCTCATAAATCACTGTGTTGTGGTATGCATGATATTTATTTTTATTTTTGTTTAAGTTCTTGTAATTGTTGAAAAGATTTGTAAGGTTTTGCATTATTCTCCTTAAGATTAGTGTAGGAAGTTGTTTCGCTACCTTAGTTTCCTTACAAGTGGTATAAGAGCGTGATCACCATTGATTTCAGTTGTGGGTTGTTGGGTTTTTTAACTAATCTAGTTTTGAGTGGGAGTTTTTGTAGAAGATATTAGATGGCAAGTTCATCAGGGAGAATAAAGGTGGATAAAATTTTTAGAAATAATTTTGAGATGTGGAAGTTGAAGATGCCGGATCTGTTGATAGATCGACATCTATGTGATGTTGTTGATGAGAATGTTTCAAGGCTTGCAAATCCTACTTTGGCTGCTCAATGTGATGTTATGGACCATAAAGCCAAGGGTCTAATTAGATTGTGCTTGGCAGACTCTGTTTTAATCAATGGCCATGAAGAGACCTCTGCACAAAAACTATGGAATAAACTTGGTGAGATGTATCAAGCCAAATTTTTAGTGAGCAAGATTTTTTGGAGGAAGAAATTGTATTCCTTGAGAATGGAAGAGGGTGGATGAATTACAGACCACCTGGAAGCATTCAATATGTTGGTGGCTCAATTGGCATTAGTTGGTGTCAAAATGGATGAGGAGGAGAAATGTTAGATCTTGCTTTGTTCTTTGCCTGATTCGTGGGATTATCTTGTTATGGCTGTTGGGAGTACTGTAATGTCCCAAATTTAAAGTAAGTCGGGCCGACATGATTTGGAAGAATAGTGTTTTTAAACACTAAATAAAATAATAATAAAAGATAATAATAAATAAATAAATTATGTAATTCTGGGCCGACCTCGTTGAGGTGCCAATTTCATATTTGAATTTGGTTTTCTTCTAGCCGACATGCTTTGGTGTTGGTGGGTTATTGAGTATTAATAAGAGTCTCGATCCTTTATCTGGTCATCACAAATTTGGATATATTGGTCTGGCCAAGTATCGCAGGGACATAGTCAACTGGCGTTGGCTCCAAGGTTTGGTGCGTAGCTCTCAACCTGGGGAATTCGTGTTTAGCATTCCCTCCATCATCATTCAATATTCATAGTCAATTTGTTTGCAGATCTGGAGCGACTGGTTTGAGGCAACGAACTCCATTCATTCATCCTACGCACATACAGAGACAAGCGATCATGGGTAAGGGGACGCCACCACCGGGCCGGGGTCACAAGGGTGCCAACTAGCGTCCAGGCATAGCCTGGTGGCTCTGGACGCCGTTCCAAAGGTACGTGATCATCATACCACCACTCCAGCGCTTTCACACCATCACACTAGCATTAGCAACAACCGCTAACCAATAGACAAGGCGACATCATTGGCATGGAGTATCTATTGAACCTTCCGTCAATCTCCCGAAGCAAACAATCTGTATTGGAGTGCGCATATCATGTCTGTCATCTCCCGCAACACTCAATTTCCTCACAGCTCTGCTTGAAGGCTCACGAACCATCACGTTCAACTAAAGGAGCTTCACGGGAGCATCGAGTAACACAATTCCATTCACTCTTTGCAGAGATCAAGTCCTATGCTTGGGTCAAGCAATCAAATAGCTACGACACTGCGTGGGCACCTTGACAGCCAGAGTACTCTATATGTACCACATTGCTTCTCATAATAATAAATTGCGGGTCTCAGATCGCATATTCCAATTGTCATTTGATCCTTGCATCGATATTGCATCAATGGGCAGTTCCCGTCTATTCTGTGTTTACACGATCTGAAGAGAAAACATTACTCTATTCATCCATCTTTGTGCATTGCGATTTATGAAGATTCGTCTATGATTTGGTTATTATTATTAAATTGTAGTTATATGCGAATCTGTGTTTCCTCATCAATCTGTGTTGTTCCTATTCTCAGTTACTGTTTATTATCAGTATTTGGGTCAAGTTGAGAATTGGTGCTCGGTAGGCCTTGTTATTTTGCCAAGCATTTTACAATGGTATTAGAGCTATGACCCTGCCAGCTAGTGGGTTTGGACATTAAAAGAAATCATGGAGCACTGTGAAAAGATATTGTAGGAGATTCTCTAACTTCAAGAAGAATCAAGGAAAGCATGGGAAGAGTTCAAGCTAGCATACAAAGGATGGGAGTTGAAAAGAGAAAGAGATAGGGAAGCGAACGAGATCATTGCCGAATATGAGAGCCTACCAAATGACTTCAAGAATCGTATGTCCTTGGAGGCTTTTGTAAGATAATTTGTAAGTGTCGAACCAAGCAAGAAAGATGTGTGTGACTACATTTTGGAAACCAAAAGATAGGAGGAATGGGCCAAAGTTGTCTTTGACACAAAGAAAGAGACGAAGGAAGAACTGCCACCGTGCCTCATACAACCATATCAAGGGACTGATCCTTTTGTTGAGCACAATGTTTCATCATCATCTAAGGAAGACGAATTGGAGGAAGAAGAAAGTGCCATTGAAGTATTGACATGCAAAGCCCTGACTCATGAGGAGGTACAAGAAGACATTTTAACAAGGTATGATGATTCTAAGATTAAAGGATATCATAGGAATGACGAAGAGAAGGTTTGCCATCAAGAAGTAATGGATGCCCTAGACCCAAGTTGTGATGGAAGTAAAGAGGACTTAAGTGACTACGGGGCACAAAATCCAGAGGAACGACCGAGGTTCAATGGGGATGACAAACCAGCTATGAGTTCACTCGATATTCCTTTATTCCCATTGAATCATGAAACAAAAGTTGCCTATGCACATGATGATGAGCCTAGAAAGTTGGTTGAGGTTGAGTTGACATTGCGAAGTCTTAAGGAAGGTGAGGATATCATAGTTATGAAGGTGCAGGTGGTTGATTCTACATACTGCTTTGGGCACTGTGATGACAATGCAGCCACACAGGAGGGCCATACAGTCTTGAAGGGACGAGCGAAGGAGGTGCATAAGAGCACTGGAACTGAAAACCATACTCAGTATGACTCCCCCTTGATAGAGTATGATGAGTATTGTGAAGGAAAAGCGAAGGAGAAGGCTGAAATGGAAAGACATGAGAGCATGGGTGCACACCCGCTCGAAAGTCAATTGAAGGTATATAAAGGTATGGTTGGGTTGACTCTACATCACTTCGAGCATATTCATAAGATGATATCAGCACTATGTTGGAAGATTTTAGATAAACATGATGATTTCAAGGAACTGCATGAACTTAAGGAGGCTTGGATGGTAGTTAAGACCAGCTACCTATATATGCTTGCGGATAGGGATCATCTTCTCACCTTGGGCAAGAAGTACTATGTTGCAATGAAGGATAGAAGAGAGGAGATAGATGGGCATTGGGGTAAAGTAAACATGGCACTAGTTTCCATACACATAGCGGGATACCAACTCCCTACAAAGATTGCATCCATGGGGAGTGGCAACATGAAGATGACCCAAGGAGAAGCCATAGAAGACGAATTCGAAGGATCCAGCAAGGGAGAGACAATAGTTGGCACACATGACGATCAAGACGGCCCTATCACAAGGTATGAAGTCATTTCAGATTTTGACTTAAATTGGACTAGTTTGTTGTCTTTGCATAGTTTGGAAGGTGATTGGAATATTCACTTGGGGGTGACATTGGATGAGGAGGTTCAAACCTTGTCTAAGTCGGATGGCACAAGGAGTGTTCTTGAAACATTCATACAAAGTGCAGTCACAGGACAAGGGGGGATGAGCATCAGCCTTGAACACACCGGTATACCTACATGTGATCAAGGACAAGGACAAGGTGTTTGAGATCGAGGTGAATCCCACACAAGAGCACGATGTAGGAGCTGTTAGAAGACTCATACCTGCACTATATCATGTTGTGACAGCCAAAGGGATCAGCATTGAGGGAATTTGCAAGGAAGTGATTGAAGGCTCTATGCCAGGGTATGTTAGCAGTCCTGAATGTTTGATTGGGAACAACAATCCCTCATTCGTGTGTAATCAGATATTGGTGGCATTTACACATGAGAATCAACAAGGGAGGACTCTTCCTATGATCAACATTACCTTAGGAATCATAGATGAAAATTTGATAGGCCCTAGTGTGAAGAAGGCAAAGGAGATGCGAGACATGTGGAATATGAAGAAGGAGCCGCGTACTGCAGCCAAGTAGGTGAAGCAATCAGATTTGAGGTATGAATTAGAATTTCTTGTTTGTTCACATATCCTGCTTTATGTGAGTCATCCAAAGGTTCACCACATACATGGTGTGATGGAGCACACACTTAGTGGACCAACCACTAGCATTATGTCTTCATGTGTGAATGAAGCTAGGGATGGAGCAAACTTGGGTTGGTCTTTAGTCCTTCATGGAACGCTTGAAAAGTCTACTTGTGATAAGTTACAGAACCATCATCTTGGGAACTCTATGGTAAGGCATGAGGCTGCCCTACCTTGGGGACTCATGGCACATATCATACAGGGGTTTGCTTTTGATTGGAGCACACATGGCAGAATGAAGTTGCAGCTGTTTTATAAACTCAGGTGTAAGGATAGTGTCATTATGCTTGGCTTTGAGTTGCAAATGTTTGTGTCTCAGCTGAACTATGGTGTATGGCCCTTACGTTATGTCTTGATGAGAGAGAATTGTCCTACAACGCCACACATGGATGTCCTCGACAATACCTTGTGGACAGCAGTTGTTGGGGAAACTTGGAGAGTCACGAGTCATCACATCATTATTGGAAGGAGGTATCATGCTGAGGCACTGTTACCGCTAGTAATTCACAACACCCTTTGTATCATCATTTTTAGACTTTGGGGCGCTGTCCCGAACTGTATCAACAACCCAAAGTGGACTGGTATGCCCTTCTATATATCCCTCACAGTAGATTCAAACATCTATGAAGGGTCTCTCTAGGACAAGGAGATTGTTGGTATTGATAGCCATTCTAGATCCATCTACCCTCTAATAGTTGCTGGATACAATGGAGTGACGAATTGGGATCCAAGCATTGCTATGACGGATTTTCTCTTTCAATGGGATCTAGATGAGTTGCATCACAATTATGGGTCTGATGATGCTTATATCAGAGTGGAGCAGCAGAAGATTGGTACATGTGGTCATGTTCCCAGGATCATATCTTTACACCTCGTGTTGAGCGACTCAACATTGGCTTGTAGTTGCTTGAGGACAAGCAACAATTTGGAGGCGGGGACTGTAATGTCCCAAATTTAAAGTAAGCTGGGCCAACATGATTTGGAAGAATAGTGTTTTTAAACACTAAATAAAATAATAATAAATAAATAAATAATGTAATTCTGGGCCGACCTCATTGAGGTGCCAATTTCAATATTTGAATTTGGTTTTCTTTTGGCTGACATGCTTTGGTGTTGGCGGGTTATTGAGTATTAATAGGAGTCAAGATCCTTTATCTGATCATCACGAATTTGGATATATCGGTCTGGGCAAGTATCGCAGGGGCGTAGTCACCTGGCGTTGGCTCCCAGGTTTGGTGCGTAGCTCTCAACCTGGGGAATTCGTGTTTAGCATTCCCTCCATCATCATTCAATATTCATAGTCAATTTGTCTGCAGATATGGAGCGACTGGTTTGAGGCAGCGAACTTCTTTCATTCATCCTACGCACATATAGAGACAAGCGATCACGGGTAAGGGGACGCCACCACCGGGCTGGGGTCACAAGGGCGCCAACCAGCGTCCAGGCATAGCTTGGTGGCTCTGGACGCCGTTCCAGAGGTACGTGATCATCATACCACCACTCTAGCGCTTTCACACCATCACACTAGCATCATCGACAACCGCTAACCAATAGACAAGGCGACATCATTGGCACCTTTCGTCAATCTCCTGAAGCAATCAATCTGTATTGGAGTGCGCATATCATGTTTGTCATCTCCCGCAACACTCAATTTCCTCACGACTTTTCTTGAAGGCTCATGAACCATCACGTTCAACTAAAGGAGGCTCACGGGAGCATTGGGTAACACAAGTCGAGTCCATTCCATTCCATTCACTCTTTGCAGAGATCAAGTCCTATGCCTGGGTCGAGCAATCAAATAGCTATGGTACTACGTGGGCACCTTGATAGTCGGAGTATTCTGTATGTACTACATTGCTTCTCATAATAATAAATTGCGGGTCTCAAATCGCATATTCCAATTGATCCTTGCATCGATATTGCATCAATGGGCAGTTCCCATCTATTCTGTGTTTACACGATCTGAAGAGAGGACATTACTCTATTCGTCCATCTTTGTGCATTGCAATTTATGAAGATTCATCAATTTGTGTTGTTCCTATTCTCAGTTACTGTTTATTATCAGTATTTGGGTCAAGTCAAGAATTAGTGCTCGGTAGGCCTTGTTATTTTGCCAGGCATTTTACAAGTACTTCTATTATCTTGAAGATTGAATATGTGGTGGGTTCTTTTCTTTCTGAAGAGATAAGGAGGAAAGTATCCATTAATGCCAGGGAGGCCCTAAATGTTCATGGAAGACCTAAAGAAAAAGGAAAGAAGAATGAGAAGCATGATGCATTTATTGTAGCATTGACAACTCGTGTAGGTAATGATGCATGGTTAATTGACTTAGGTGCATCTTTCCATATGACCTTTAATAGAGATTGGTTTTTTGAATATGAAGAATTTGATGGAGGTAAGGTGTAATATTAAAGTTTGATTCGTCTTACGTGATTGTAGCATAAGTATCATATGTGTTGGTTTTAGGATCAAAAATGTCAACAAGCAGAAAACACAACTCAGAGACAATGAACACAATATTTTACCCTAGGAAAACCCTCCTACTCGAGGGAGGAAAAACCCAACAAAAATGATCTCTTATATATTAGAAGAATAATTGTAGAAACTGCTTACAAGTCAGGCCCTACACTAGGCCGAATTTAATACAATTGTGAATGAATGGAGACACTTCTCCACAAATGATGATGCTTCTTTTAGAATCAAATTTGCTGCTAAAATGGCGACTTGCTGCTAAGAAAGGCCAACTTCTGCTCAAATTGGCGAACTTGAGTTGGAATTAATTGATTGAGAAATGAGAGGACTTCATCCTCTATTAATACAAAGCTAGGCACCCTTTTTTCTAGGGCCGACCTAGAAATAAATATAATTTTGTTTGTGAAGCAAGAGGCCGACTTGCCTTGATTACATTTTATTTAAGGGAAAATATCTCCCAAAGCTACCAAACATTAACACTCCCTCTCAGCTAGGGAGGTATTTTCCAAATATCCTCGTCATGGAGGCTCTCAACATGACGCCCACAATGGCTACACCCATTTGTGGAAAACCACATCTTAGTCTCAGAAATGTACAAGAGTTCATCATGGAGTCTCTCAACATGACGTCCACAATGGCTACTCCCATGTGTGGAAAACACATATCAGTCTCAAAGATGTACAAGGGTTCATCACGGAGTCTCTCAACGTGATGTCGTCATGGAGTCTATCAACATGATGTCCACAATGGCTACTCCCATGTGTGGAAGGAAACACATCTCAGTCTTAGAGATGTACAAGGTTTCATCACAGAGTCTCTCAATGTGATGTCGTCATGGAGTCTCTCAACATGACGTCTCAGTCTCAGAGATGAACAAGGTTTCATCACGGAGTCTCTCAATGTGATGTCGTCATGGAGTCTCTCAACATGGCGTCTCATCTCAGTCTCAGAGATGAACAAGGTTTCATCACGGAGTCTCTCAACGTGATGTCATCATGGAGTCTCTCAACATGACGTCTCATCTCAGTCTCAGAGATGTACAAGGGCTTTCACCTCATATTTCTCTGTCTCAGAGAAATATACACTACAAGGGCTTTCACCTCATATTTCTTCGTCTTAGAGAAATATACATTACAACAAATCTTCGTGAAGATGTGACTCCCTCTGAAGCTTCAACTACTTGCATCAACCTCTTGACCTCCTCGTCCAAAATTGCCTGCAATGCTTTCCTTAGAGGAACAGTTTCCAACGCACACCTTCGACACTACTAACTTGTGAGAGTCCAGGACTGTCCTCCTCGACCTCATCCCAGATCACCCTATTTTGAATAAACTTGTGGTGTTACCAATGTCAAAACAAGGTTGACTGCCTTGTGCAATTCCATTCTTTGCAGCTGAAGAGGTCTTCCAAGGACTTTAGCACCTGGCCTTGCAACACTTCAACCCACTTAGCTGACAACTTCACTTCTTCTCAGTGAGTCACAAAACTCCCTCTTGATCCCTACCTCAGAGATTGCAAAGAAATCCTCTGGAAGTGAACTCCCCTTCAGAACCTTAATCCTTTTCTTGGACATGCTCTCAACTCGTGCCTTGAATTCTTGGAATTTGACTCCCTCTGAATGTCATTTCCTCCTCTTCGAAGTAGTTGATCGCAATAACAATCTGTATAGGTTCTCCATTGTTTAGTGTCTTCATCTTTCTCAATCTTCTTTGCTGATGCAAGTTCTCCATCCAAGGCTGACCTAGCCTTGTGCCCTCGAGAGATGTCTCCAGTGAAGTTATGCGCCACCAACTCAGTCTCATGGCTGCAAGCTAAGTCTTCATGTTTGTTCATTTCTCCAACCGACATGACTTCCTCACCGGATGCCTCAAGCTCTTCCTCCCTTTGAATTCTTTATGCAATCTCTCTCCATCTTGCATTTTAGAGAGATTAATAATAGTTCATAGAATCAAACTACCTTGGAGAGAAATATACAAACTAATGCTAGAAGCATACATGATTTTTTATTCCCAATATTATTTGCATGAATTATTATTAACTACATGATTATTTAAATACTTATCTCTTTAATAGCACTCTTCAGATCTATTTCAAGTGTTTCCAATTTGTCTTGTGCATCCTTGTAGTTAAGTTGCAAGACCTCAATTTTGTTCTCAGCCTCCAATAGCTTTCTAGTTAAATTGATTTACTACATCTTCCCCGCTGGCAACTTCAGCTGATTTTCAAGATCACATTTCTCGTGTAGCAGTCTCCAATAACGATTCCAATTCTGTCACCTTCTTTGCATTATCCTCTGCCTTATCACGAAAAACAGCAATTAAATCTTCGAGCTCAACACCTCTTTGCCTGGAGTGGTAGCGAACTTGTCTCCAACGATGATTTTGTCTTCTCATGCACTTATAAAGCTACAGCAATTGGATATTTTTACAACATTTCATATGCAAACTTCTAAACTCCTTATATAAGGATTGACTCTAAACTGATTAGCCTTCTTGCCAATATTACCTCAAGAAGATTTACAATATGTGCAACTACAATGCAACAGCATCTATAATGATAGTAATGACAGACCCAAACTGTATTCAATTCATAAAATGCCTTCTAGGAAATAGTCGATCCAACCTGGACATAGCCGACCTTTGAAAGAGCATAATGACGTCCTTCTCATCATACAATCGCTGACCTCCAAAATATGAGTCGACACCAATAGAATGATGCACCCAGGTCTGCTTTGACACTCCGTGTCTCATAGCTAATTGTTTTTCACCAAGCCACGACCTTTCTTCAATGCCACGATCAACTTCACAAAATAAATCGAAGGCATAAGAGGCTGGGGCGGTTTTGTAATTATTCAAACTTGTCTTTTCCGAATCATAGAATGCCTTCCCGTCAGGTTAGACTCTTGTCTTATTTGAATTTGTTGAATGCCAACGCTCCTCAACAGTATTCCTTTCCCACGACAGTCCTTCCCTAAGGAATTCGATATAAATAATGATCTGCCTCTTATCAATGCCTGACAATGCCAAATAAAATCTTGTCTGATGAGCTATCGCTGGAAAATAGACCTCACTTCAGATGGGCTGCTTAAGACAAAATTCAATTTCCTTCGATTCTTTGTGATGCCAAGATGATTGGAATAATCTTCAACAAAGTAATCAGAATATCTTCCCTTATCTTGCTTAGACAAATTTGATAAACCCGCTCTGATACCATGTTGGTTTTAGGATCAGAAATGTCAACAAGCAGAAAACACAACTTAGAGACAATGAACACAATATTTTACCTTGGGAAAACCCTCCTTCTTGAGGGAGAAAAAACCCAGCAAAAATGATCTCTTATATATTAGAAGAATAATTGCAGAAACTGCTTACAAATCAGGCCCTGCACTAGGCCGAATTTAATACAATGAATGGAGACACTTCTCCACAAATGATGATGCTTCTTTTAGAATCAAATCTGCTACTAAAATGGCGACCTGCTGCTAAGAAAGGCGTACTTCTGCTAAAATTGGCGAACTTGAGTTGGAATTAATTGATTGAGAAATGAGAGGACTTCATCCTCTATTAATACAAAGCTAGGCACCCTTCTTTCTAGGGACGACCTAGAGATAAATATAATTTTGTTTGTGAAGCAAGAGGCCGAACTGCCTTGATTACATTTTATTTAAGGGAAAATATCCCCTGAAGCTACCAAACACTAACAATATGAACTTTTGTATGATTTATGTCTCATGCTTGTTCTTTTAATGGAATGGATATCTTATATTCCATGCAAGCAATGAATCATTTCCGTTTCGTATTTCCTCTTAGTAATTGATCCCTTTTTTGTGGAGGACAACAATGGAGTTGTCTAGCTTGAATTTTGCTTAGACGCATTCATTTCATTGTGCATATACTGGGCTACCAGAAAATAATCTGTTGGAATTTGTGTGTGCACTTGTAAATACACTCTGGATTGTGTCTAAAATCCTTTATTTTGTTCTACATGCACACATTGAGTGACACTCAATGTACAAGGATTATTTGGTTCTTCCTTTGGCATTGTTATTATGTTAAAACTTTAAAAATTAAGTCTCCTAATTATTCACCCCATAGGGTACTGTAGTCGTGGCTTAGTTCTACTTTGATTCTTTCTGCATTTCGTATGGAAATGCTTTTTCAAATCAAACTATTAGAAGGCTTATTAGAAGCATTTTGAATAGAATTTATTTCATTTGCATTAGCTCTTTTTCACATTTATACAACTCTTACAAAGTATGATTTGTGATAGGTTGTGTCAATCCAAAACCATTAGATCTAATATTCGATGTACTTGGTCTTATTTGATGACAGTGTTGATACCTTATTAAAGGCATTTAAAATGCTGATATATTTGCTTTTAACTATTGAATTGATGGAAAAAAGCAGTCTTAACTCACCTCCATGGACTGGAGAAATCATGTCCACCATTCAATTCGTGCCAAGCACTAGAGAGTTCCTAGGCCATTTTTTTAGTACTCTGAAGAATTCTAAGAACCTTCTTACTTTATTGACTGTTTTGCTATAGAATTTAACCTTCAGTTAAAGATAATGTTTACCATGTCCCTTTATCTTTCTCGTCTCTGATGGTAAGAGTGTACCCATGATTTTCTTTTGAATTGTTTATTGACTAGAGGCTTAGCTAAGGAGTTAGTTGAAACGTTGTCAGGAATACCATTTATTAGTCATCATATTACATCATTAGTTGTCAGGGATTGTTAGGTGTACGTGGAAGGATACATTACTGTAATAAGTGAACATTTTAATGCCAATTTTAATTCATTAGATAAAAATTTGTATTTTCTTGAAAGTGTGTGGAAATTGTGCTTTTACCATCCAAGGGGTCGAGCTTAATTGGTTTAAGCATTGCGGAGACCCAAGTAAAAATCCCAAAGGGACGTCTAATATGAAATTCTATGTTGCGATTCTTGGTCTTCCATAGTTGGCTTCTATTGTGGAGGTGGTTTCTAAATAAGTGGATTTCTAAGTTGCAACTCTTTGGTCTTCCATAAATGGTTCTAGTGTGGTTTCTCATAAAGAGATGATATTAGTCTCATGGTTGTGCCTGCAAGAGCTTGTGTTGGTCTCATGTTGATGCTTGTATGAGCAGAATATTTGTAAACAATTAGTAAATTGTGATATAAAAAAATGTAATTTTACTGCAAAATGTCTTTGTAAGTTTCTGAAATTGTATTTTTACTTCTGCTTTATTTTAATTGCCTACACAATATTTGATATCTAGCTGAGAGTCTCTGGTATCGATAATGTATCAGAGCACTCTTTTATATATTTCTTTGTAGCAACACAAGATAATGTGTACTGGCTTTAGTGCCCCTGGATTCACGTGTGCGCTTTTTATTTTTACCGCAGCTTTATTTTAATTGCCTACACAATATTTGATATCTAGCTGAGAGTCTCTGGTATCGATAATGTATCAGAGCAATCTTTTATATATTTCTTTGTAGCAACACAAGATAATGTGTACTGGCTTTAGTGCCCCTGGATTCACGTGTGCGCTTTTTATTTTTACCGCAGCTTTATTTTAATTGCCTACACAATATTTGATATCTAGCTGAGAGTCTCTGGTATCGATAATGTCTGAGTCAACACTCTTATATATATTTCTTTGTAGCAACACAAGATGATGTGTACTGGCTTTAGTGCCCCTGGATTCACTTGTGCACTTTTACTTATGCAGATTTCAGAGGCCTTCTGGTCTGTTGCCTTCTTCTATGCTAGGTTTTGAGTCATTAACTGGAACCTTGGATGATTTTACTGTGGAAGATTATCTGAATGGTAAGTGGGTTCAAGAATATTGCCGGCTCAGCAGGATTATTCTTTATTTGCAGATCAAAGTGCTTTTACTTGTTGATGTACTTACAATAGAAATGTTTGAGGTTGCAATACTAAGGTTGTTTTGAGAAGTTGATTTTTCTTTGGAATTATGGTTATTATTTTTCGTTGTTTTTTCAGTTGGGATTTTAAATACACTGAACAAGATTGTTTAAAGCATAAATAACTTCAATTCTTTGTTATTTGTTGCTTGCAGATCCAAGGGATTCTGAAACATATGTGCCTGCTGACATGCACCATGGCATGGAAGTCCGTCTTGGTCTTTCCAAGGGGCCCGTTTGCCCTACCTTCATGTGATTAATTTTTTGATCGGCACATTCCATCAACTTTGATTTGGAGATAATTGTTTATTGACTAAAAGAGTGCGGTAAATGATCAAACTGGATAATGTTGTCGGCCATGTATAACTTCGATAGGTTTCTTTTGACTTTCTGCAAATGGAGATTTTAATGTATATTTAGACTTGTAATAACTGTCCCACCAAATTTGATGATGGCTTAGGAAGTTTGTATTGCTGAATTTTATATGAATTGTTTAATCCTGCCGTTCAACATCATATTTTGGTGTGCTCTGTAGAGACCGTCAGAACATGTGTTTTTTCACCACTAGGACGTTTTGATTTCATTACAGTGGACCTTAAACTGCAGTTTGAATTTTGTGATTTATATTTCATTTGACAAGCAATTCTTGTATCAGATTGCTCTCTTAAATTCACCCAGTCCAGATTATTTTCTTCAGTTCATTCAAAGTTTTCTTAATGCATCTCAATTTCACAAGCAGCTTATAGGCCATGAGTTTCTTCCATGATTGTGTCATGCGAACAAGAAGCTTTGATGAATTGCAAATATATATTCAAAGAGTATATCAATCGACAATTTCTAATCTATGTAAACATAAATGACGTAAACATGTATACCATAGACGTGGCATGTCTACCCAAGTAATGGGCACCTCTATTGCTGAGTTCTCTAACAACACTGCAACCTCTGGGGCTGCTTTTTATGTTGATAAAATTAAAGTTTCATATAATTAAAAGTTCTCTAGATAATATCTTCTTGCCCTAGATAATATCTTTTTAAACATTCCTTCAGCATATAATTATTTATAATCCATTTATAAGTCATTGCAGGTCTGCATGGCAGCTGTTATATAATATTCCCCACTTTATTCTTGGTCATGTTTGCCTAAGTAATGGGCACCTCTACTGTGGTGGTGAAGTTTGAGTTGATTATTGTGTGTTCCAACAACACTGCAACCTCTCGGATTTAGGTGCAATTCTATGACGAAAGAGCACTTGCATACCTGGGGATTAAAACATTCTATTTACCTATCCTTGAAAGGTTAAATGTTCGATTTATTTCTTGAATATAGGTTTCATAAGTGTTGTGAAATTGGGTTTGCTCCTAGAAGAGCCTTGAGTTTTTAGCTTAATTAGAGAGTTTTGGTGGATTAAGTTATTATAGACCGACTTGATTTGTAGTTTCATAAAGATTAAAAACAAAGCTCGTTTATAGAAGATTTTTAAGGTTCTATTTGATTTTTTTTTAAAAGAATGGATTCTTAATAGTGATTTGTAATCTCCTAACCATAGAATACATCGCTACTAGTTGTATATCATTAAACATTTACCACAAAAATTAAATCACTAAAAATTGAATTATTAAAAATAGTATTTAACTTAATTTTAGTCAATATTTAGTGATATACAAGTATTCACAATATATTACCATTAGTAGGAAATCTGGATAATATACGTTAATTTCTAAATCATCTTAATATATATTAATAGATGCAGGGATGCATACTATGCAAAATTCTTGGGCACATGTATATTGTACAAGTTTTACATGCATATACATAGTAGACACTTTGCTTTCTCATCTACGAGACTACATAACTAGGACAATACCACATTGATGTTTCCATGTAAAGTGTTTGTATCCATGGTCTTGGGTGTGGAACACTCTTTTTGCGAGTTCTTTGTTCTTAGTGTTCCCTTATGGATAAGTTTATTGTCTTCATAGTGGTGGCAACATTAGGGTTCTTATTCTTCCTCTTCATATCTCACCCAAAACAAAAGAGATGAACAACCACTAATCTCACATTCATCACACATTCCATAGCACACACATTTTAGCCTATGAGGGATGGTTGTAGGTCAACTTTAAGAACCATAGCTCTTTTTTCACCCCTTAATATTGAGAATTCATTCCTTAAATATCTTTCATTGGAACAATATGTGCACCAAATTTTCTTCCTTTGGCTGGGTGAGGGTGATTAGTTGTTTTCACCTTTTGCCAAGATCTATAGACCAATTCTATTGCACATGAGCAAGTTCAAAAAATTCTTCCATCTAATGTAGTTCTAAATTCTAGAAATGGTTTAAATATCAACCATTCGATCCTTTGTTTCATGGCGAATGGTTACTCCATCTTTCTTATTACCTCCTTAAATTTATGGTCATATTTATTGATGTTTTCCCCTTCTTGTTTCACCATATCTCTTATCTTGCTCACTTTTGGATGGACCTTATAGAGATTCAAAATTAGAAAGGAACTTTTCTTTGATCTCCTGCAAACACTCATTCATGTGCCATTTAGGAGCTTCCTTAGTGTCCCTACAAAATCATATAGTTTAGCCTAGTTGCTTTGGGTCCCATTTCTTCTCCATGTACACTCTATAATAAAATATATGTTAAGACATCTCTAAAGTATCTTTGCCAAAAATTGGCAATTTCATTTGTGTGTTCTCTATAATATTGATAGGTTCCTCTAGTTTGTCGTTGTTATACGAGGATTCTTGATGGCTGAGGTTAAAAGCCAACACTGAAACTATCGTTTTAATAACTTTGTTTCAATCCTCAAATTGGAAACTTACAGGTATATCAATACATACCAAAGAACCGAGTTATTACTCTGCCCGCGTGATGGAATTTAGTGTTTCTAAATCCACACAAGGTAACACAACAATAAAAAGATTTGTATTTATTAAACAAACTACTTCGCAGTTTAACAGCAACTTAGGAGTTGTTTCACGGCATGAGACAAATTTTCAGCTGAAATTTCACTATATATATCACCTATCGGCTAAAAATCATGAAAAGCTTACCATGCGCTCTGATTTTCCCGTATTGAGTTTTTACAGGAGCCGCCTTGAGGAGAATTTTGTTCTGTTTATTGACGGAGCCGTAAATGGGCGCATTGTTCTCCACAATAACCTGCAATGAGGGCTTCCATCACTTTGCTCACTTTAGATTGGCATTATTTCCATCGCCTCGAGGGGAAGGAAAGAGCCTTGGCAACAACGAAAGTAAGTATGCCTTGTCCTCCATTGAGAGAATAGAACCCGAGACCTGCTGCGAATACTGCAGGAGAAGGGCGCATGTCATGATGGGAGTGCAGAAATGCAGGGCTGACAATTGGGCCGGATCACCTGAACCTATAGCGGCTGCTTCAATCTATTTACTCAAGTTAAAAAAATATCAGGGTTTTAGAGTTGCTCGATTCTTGAGCTGGAGACGAGATTTTTTAAGCCTTTTAAACGATGCGATTTCAGAGATTGGATTTGATTCAGATCCGATTTACTCTGATTTGATTGCGACTGAAAACCATCCCAGTTTCACGGCAACCGAGGTAGTTAGACGGCGTGAGACAGGTTTCAGGCCAAAGCTCACACTATATATAGCCTATCGGCTAAAGAGTAAAAAAATTGAGTACATGATAAAATTTAAATCCACTTGATACAAAGTGAATGCTAAAGTTTAAAAATTAGTAGAGTTCAAACATAAAAACACACAAATAATAAGTGCATCAAATTCAAATGAATGCCAAAGTTAGTTCAAACACACAATTTACACACAAATAATAAGTGGATCAAATTCAGATGAATTCCAAAGTTAGTTCTAACACACAATTTACACACATAGTAGACACTAAAGATAAAAGATCCCAAAGTTCAAACAACACACAAAGTCAATGTAAATATTACAAAATCTTCATGTAGAATGGATGTGAAAGTTCAAATATAACATACACACACATAAATAATAACATTATCAAATCTAATTAAATGGTAAACTTTAAGCAAATTTCATGCAAAGTGAATGCTAAAATCAATTAAAAGATAAACCACACAAATGATAAGTTCATAAAATCCAAGTGAATGCCAAAATTGTTTCAAACATGCGTTACCCTCAAAGTAAATTCCTAAAGATCAAAGATGCCAAATTTTTAATGCAAAAGTTCTTAAAACATAACATACACACACATAACTAATAAGAGGATCAAATATATGTGAATGACTAATCTTAAACATATGCGTACGCAGATTGAGTTCCAAAGTTAGTTTGAACAATTGCACACACATACAAAGTGAATAGTAAAGTTAATTCACACACATAAAAACTTAATGCCAAATGCACTTTATGCACGTGTACACAAATAAAACCCACACAAATAAAATTATATTAATTTTCAAACATACTTGACACAGAGTTAGTTGATTTAGACACAAAAACATAAAACACTAATGTTCAAACATATAATTAAAAAAAAAGTGCACACAATGTAAATGCCAAATTTCAAGCACACTTCACATAAATTTGGTTGAACCACACACCTCAAACACATTTCATAAATTTGGTAAAGTTCAAACACAACAAACACACAATTGACAAACACAAATTACAATGTTGCTCAAACACACATGACATAAAGTTAATTCAAACACACACTTCACATAGATATAAATAGTCAACTTCAAACAATCTTTACACAAAATGATATTTATAAAATTAGTTAATGTTCACTCTCACACACACTATGTGAATGCTAAAGTTAGTTCAACAATAAAATGAATGTCAAAGTTGAACACACTCATTTCATGCAAGCAATAAAGTGAATGCCAAAGTTCAAACATACACTTTACAAAAACAATAAGAGCATACAAAGTAAATGCCAAAATTCACACACACACTCAAATTCAATACAAAATTTAAAAACATACTTCATACAAAATTTGTGAATGCCAAAGTCCATGCCAAAAGGAACTTTATGCATGTGCACACAAATAAAAACCCACACACAAAAATTATATTATTCTTCAAACACGCTTTGACACAAAGTTAGTTCAAACACATAAACACACAAATATAAACACTAAAATTCAAACATACACTTTAAAAAGTGCACATAAAGTAAATTGCCAAAGTTTAAACACACTTCACACAAAGTTGGTTGAACCACACGCCTCGAGTTACACATGAAGTAAATGCTAAAGTCTAAACACAACAAAAGCATAATTGACACACACAAATTACAATAATTTTGAATCACACTTGACATAAAGTTAATTCAAACATACACTTCACATAGATGTAAATACTAAATTTCAAACAATATTTACATAAGATGAATTATAAAATTAGTTAATGTTCACTTTGACACACTGTGTGAATGTCAAAGTTGAACACACCTATTTCATGCAAGCAATAAAGTGAATGCCAAAGTTCAAACATACACTTCAAAAAAAAAAAAGATCATACAAAGTAAATGCCAAAATTCACACACATGCACACACACACAAAATTTCAATACAAACTTTAAAAACACACTTCATATAAAATCTTTGAATGCCAAAGTTAATGCCAAAATGCACTTTATGCATATGCACACAAATAAAAACCCACACACATAAATTATATTAATTTTCAAACACACTTGACACAAAGTTAGTTCAAACACATAAATCACACAAATATAAACACTAAAGTTCAAACATACACTTAAAAAAAGTGCACATAATGTAAATGCCAAAGTTTAAACACACTTCACATAAAGTTATTTGAACCACACGCCTCAAGTTACACATGAAGTAAATGCTAAAGTTCAAACACAAAAACCACATAATTGACACACACAAATTACAATAATTTTGAAACACACTTGACATAAAGTTAATTAAAAAACACACTTCACAAAGATGCAAATACTAAACTTCAAACAATATTCACACAAAACTAATTATAAAATTAGTTAATGTTCACTCTCACACACAATATGTGAATGCCAAAGTTAGTTCAACACTAAAATTTATGACAAAGTTCAAGAACACACTCATTTTACACAAACAATGAATTAAATGCCAAAGTTTAAACATACACTTCACAAAGTTAATAAGAGCATACAAATAAATGTAAAAATTCACACACACACACAAATTCAATACAAAATCCACAAGCACACCTCACAAAAAAATTTGTGAATACCAAAATTGACACACACATTTCACATAAATAATAAGTTGATAAAAAATTATGTGAATGTGTAATTAAAGTTCAAAAACATATTGAATAGACAATAATTCATAAATGCCAAGTTCATAAAAAAAACATACTTAACAAAGTTCAAAACTCTATTCATTAAAAGTTTGGGAATACCAATCAAAATAATTAATTGAACTGAATAAAAAATAAAAAATAATACTTCACACAAAATTTTAAAACATACCACACACAAAAAATAAATTGAATGTGAAAGTTTAAAACACAAGCAATAAGCAGACTGAATGAAAAAGTTCAAAGCTCTCTCCATACAAAGTTTGTTAATTTGCCAAAATACAAAGTTCAAACATTAAGTGAATTGAATAGAAATTTAAAATTCACTTGATGAGATTTAGTGAAGTCAAATTTTAACTCACTTCAATCGAAGTTCATGAATATCAAACTAGACATACTTCACATAAACAATTAAAACACAAACTCACACTTCATACAAAAGATAGCTAGCAATACCAAAACACGCGAAAAATAAACAAAAAAGTGGATCAAAATAATTAAAACAACACACAATAAGTGGGTCAAAAGGAACACTTGTAAATAAAAAAATCTCACAATAAGTAGTAAAAATGCCAAACTTCAATCCATAAGTGAATCAAAATTAAAAAGTCACAATAAGATTTAAAATTTTATAATAAGTGGATCAAAAGATCAAAAATCACTAAGTATATAGTGAGACACTTTAGTTAAACAATAAGTGGACTAAAAGTGCCAAATTTCAGTCACAAGACAACACAGTTCACAAAAATAATAAGTGGAAAACATATCATTGACTGTGTAAAAACCATAAAATAAAACATTAAGAATAAATTAAGAATGTCAAAACATAAAACTCATAATTAAGAATAAGTTGATCAACAATAAAATCAGACTTACAAAAATAATTAATAAGTGTATCTTATCTAACTTATGAGTAATAAAATTAAAATTACAAGTGTAGTTCAATGTAGCTAAAAATAGGAATTAGATAATGAAAATTAATTCTATTGTAATTTGTCATAATTTATTAGCTTAATATTTTTCTTAATATGAAGAGTATTATTTGACTGTGTTGTCATTTTTGAATGTTACATATTACTGTTCATATTAGAGTGTTAATCATATTTTATGAATATTTTGATTGTAATAAGACATTAAATATTAAGCAATATAAAACAAATCCACTAGATGCATTGCAAAAGAGACTGGTCTCTCAGGAATTGTCGTAGCCAATGGTCATTCCCTGGAACCTTTGGAAGGGGCAATTTGACCCCTTCCCAAAAAATATATTCTATTAAAACTGAAATTATCCTATACTTATTACATTTCTAAAAATCAATCTGTCTTCAACAATTTATTCTGATCTTCAAAAAAGACTTATCAGTGATTTCACCACTATCAATATACTCCTTCCACATTTTTCTTATTTGAATGACTGCTCACATATATTCCCTGTACATTTATTTTCCTACAAATGTAAAAATACAACTTCTGAGCAATCTGTTAATCAGAATTTGGCTAATAATGTAGAAAATGAATTATTATATAACGATTACAGTCCACTACAACTAGGAATATCAAATGCTAAAATTTAAACCCAGTTGATCATTTGAATGGAAATACAGTGAAAAAGATGAGGAGACCAACCCAAATCAAGGTCCGTCAGATGGTTGGACATATAGTATTCTGGGTCAAGGTAGCTCTGCAAATGCGATCCACGATTTTTGTACACATTGAATATTGGCAATGGAATAATGTCAAAACTAAACCCAAGTGAATGCATTGTGCTTACCAGTGTTCCTTTCACCTTTACCGTCTAGAATGAATTTGGATTATGGGTGGGTTTGCATGGTTATGCAGGTAAGCCAACCCCCTCGCTGTCTTCTAGCCTCCTTGAAAAAGACTAGATAAATTTAGTTATCAGTTCTCATGAATAAATTCTTGCCTGCCACCTAGAGACTGCATAAACGTAAATTTAGTTATCAGCTCTCATGAATAAATTCTTTCCTGCCACCTAGAGACTGCATTAATGGTAGAAGGGATTCACAGAAAACCAGCCCATCGAAGGGAAAAGGACTAATAGTTCTGTGCCAACTTAATTCAACATGCAAATAAATTTACTCATTGCTCTGTTTTTATAGAATGTACTATTAGCCTTTATTGATAGAAGAAATGGCTGTCTAGGGGAACTCACTAGAGAGATATTCATAGATGAGCATCTGCAAAAACCCATCAACCCTACAAGGTTTCTGTGATAAGACTTCTATATACTCCTTTATTTCCACCCCATCTTGCAAAAGTCACACAACAATATGATGATTCACCTTTATAAACCTGCAAAGACCCACAACATATGACAATTTTGTGATATTTTTTAGAATAATTTTTAGTGGAATCAATCCAAGAGCCATGAGGATGCTCTGATTCCTTTTCAAGAGTAGCTTCACGTGGAGAGAAAACATGAAAATAAAATCATATTAGAAAAATATGGAAATAGATTTAAACTATCCAAGAAAATCTATTACCCTGACCCATATTTAGACTAAATGAAGGACATTATATTAAATACTCTGCTGTATTGGGAGAATGAAGGTGAAAACAAACTATTGAATCATTTCCCACATAATGAAGGTGAAAACAAACTATTGAATCATTTCCCCCACAAAAGAAAGTAGTGAAACCACAAAACAAACAAACAGAACACATACCATACCAGGGATTGCTTGTAGAAGGCAGAGCATGGAGACCAAACATCAATCTCTTTCCTCATCCACCACAAATTAAAAGAACACAAGAACTCAGAAGAAACATAGACACAGGAGCCCAAAATAAACAGAAACAGAAATTAGATTTAACCTCTACGCCAGGCTGCTTTTATGGTTTCATTTGAGCGCCGTTGGTTAACGGCTGTATAATTTAAAGCGCGCCTCATGCTTTTTGCTTTTTTTCTTTTTGAAATTATCTTCACTGTTCCAGATAGTTTAGAAAAGAAACACAGAAACGGTAATATTAAATATGCTCAGGTATTTGTAATTTTCTACTTGCCCTCTAAATTGGAAATTGTTAAATAAATTTAATTTATAACTGTAAATTTTAAATAAAAACAAATAGATTTATTCAAAAGAAATATCCAACCAAACGACTGCTTTCAACGGGAATGCTTTTTTAATTGTCTTTGTTTATGTTTCTCCAGATCCATAAAATGTGCAATTGCAAGCAATTAATTGTCATCGGCTGCTATGAAGATATACATGTCTGAAATCTATTCCTCCTGCGCAACTGGGCTGTGCCAGATCAAGGCTTAGGACTTGATAACCAGCATGGAGTCCTGACAGTTTGAAGGCATTTGAAGGGGCGGTGGAGACCAAGGTCACGCAGAGGAACATGCAAATTAATAGACAAGGTTGTGGAGTCATTATGTATGTTACTCCCAATCTTAAATATTTGCTAAACGTTTTCTTTTGTTACTCATTTTTGGAGGAGACAATTGTATATGTAGGGAAAAATTAGAATA
>VDFB02169274.1:0-26211 GCA_007258455.2 Sequoia sempervirens
GCTTTATCTCTCTCCCACTCCCGCCCCTCTCTCTAAAAAGTCTATCCCTCCTACCCACTCTCCCTCTCGAGCTCCTCTACCCTTAACCCTTAAACCCTAGGACCCCCTACCCTTTATCTCTCTCCCACTCGCCCCCTCTCTCTCTAAGGATTAAATTTGATGGTTGAAGTTGCACATTAAACCAAATTTTTTTAATTATGGTTATCTATTGAAGGGTGCCCTTAAAACATTATGATATACCTTAGTGTATGTAAAATTATATATAAATCAAACATATATATAATTATAATTCTATATAAATTTTCACAGTTTATCCAAAATATCTCTTTTTACAATCTTCTTAAAATTTTGATTGTATTTTATAGCAAAAATCTTTAAATACGGTCATATGGCCATCAAATTTAAGTTCTCATTTAAAAATATATGTATATTAATATTAAAAATAGGGTGTTCGACCGAACATTCTTGGAATGTTCGGTCGAACGCATTTAATAGAGTTTTTTTAATAGCATGTAATGGTGGTTCAGTCGAACTAGGGTTCGAACGAACCCTAGTTCGACTGAACCTTTCCAAGATGTTCGACCAAACACATATTTGGTCGAACCCCTCTTTTTTCACCCTTGCTTCCTAAGGCACCAGGATTGTTGAAAATTTTGCGTTTCGAAGCTCGATTTTAGAATGAAAATGGAGATCTCAAAAACCCAACTAGTATTGGGTTCCCCTCAAAACGAGCTATCCAACAAATATAATTTTAGTATGTTTTGATTATATTATCTATCTATTTTTTAAGTTTTATTAAATATAGGTTTTTCACTGAAAACAAAACTCTCTATTGTACACAAGTGGAAAAATAGAAGATTATCAAAAAAAATTTAAAAATATGAGTGCACTAGATATTGGAGTCCTTGATCCAAAAAAAAAAAGAATTTCGATACATACAAGAAAAGTTATGCTATACTGGTCAAGCTATGTCTGAATTGTCATTTGATTGACTTCAAACTTGATTAAAGAAAAAATATTCAATAAAAACTATCTAACCAAGTGGAAGCACTAGATATCTGGAGTCGAATCTAAATTTGAAAGAATTGAATTTTATCCTTCATGGAAAAAAATTTATGCTATACTGTGCATCACTTTTTAAAAATGTTGTTTTTGAAAACCAATTTTGTGGGAGATGGAAAAAGAAGTAAATCTGATTCCAAAAAATTAAAAAAATATTTTAGAATCTACGCACCAAATATGACAAGACTCTAGTTTACATCATCTTCAAATTCCTTACGGTTTAATCGCTATAGGTGCCCGAATATGGAGATTGTGTTAAAAAAAAATATCAGTGTCCAGTTAGGCCAAAAAGTGTAAACCACTATTGTGGGATCACCCCACTAGCAGTTGCACGGTTGTTGGTGGCTTCGTCGATGCCCACCACCCACTCGTTGCTCTATTGGTGATGGGTGGGTGATGAGTTTTCTTTTAAATCCCATGCCAACCAGTGGTCCTATGGGTGACTAGCAACCAACCCTCAAGGGGCTTATTTTTTCCTCTGATGCCCTAATTAGCGATTTTTTCAAGGGCATAACTTTAAACTATGGTATCAAAATTGGTAAAATGAGATATCATTGGAAAGTTGGTTCCAAGCACTATCCAATGGTGTTATTTTTTCTTAGATTTTGTTGCTAGTACATTTTATTTCTTGTCAAGTTTAGAAGTGTTGTTTTCACTTTTCACGCGTTTCTTCATTTTTCATGATTCTAGTGATGTTGGAACGGTCTTTCAAAGCTCTTCATAGCCATATATGCACTTTTTATATATTTTTATCCAAATATATTTTATTCAATTTTTTATGTTTTCACATTTTGATGAATTACTTAGACATTTTAGCTCCTAGAAACTTTTTTAGACATAGGAGGTCATATTAGATGCCTTTTTATGATCCTAATAATTTTTTTTCCCTCAAAATCTCTCAGTAGAAAAAATAGGGAAAATTTATAGTCAAAATTTGTTGAATTGGCCTCTTGAGCACAATAGTGAGGTCCTTTTCATGGTAAAGTGCACCAAAAAATTGCCCACTCCAAAAATTGCAAAAAAACAATGAAGATTTCATATTTTAAGCCCTATAACCCTAGTTGAAGAAAACCCTCAAAAATCAAGAAGGGGTTTGCTGAATCTACACTCTAAAACTATGTTAGAATTGTGAGTAAACATGAGATGTAAGATCAAACAATGAAGAAAAACATCTTCCACACAAGAGAGCTACAAACAATGATTGGTTATATCATCAATAAGAAAAGCTTAAAGAATGAACCTCAAGAGTCTTCATGGAGATCAAGAAATAATACAATGAGGGTGAGTGCTTTATAGGAGCAAGCCTAAATGATAAAGTTATTTAGATCATGACAAGTATTGTCATCTTGTATGATGAGACATAATGATATAATAATAACTCTCTAGTTAATAGAAAAAAAATACTCCTAAGTTTAGCTTAAATGCATGAGAAAAAACAAATTAAATATTAGTATAATAATCAATTAAATATTAATTAATTATTAACTAATGCATGATTACTCTAAAAAATTTTAATGACTAAAATAAATAATTTCTTACAGTACTTTCTCAAAATGAAAATATGAATAGTGGAAAAAAGAATGTTTGACACAAAAAACTCATAATGCTTTCTATTTATTAAAATGGAGTCTAATACACTTTTCACAAATATTCCATCTCCCTTTTTACAAAGTACATGCATATTTTGTTTATAGAAGAATGACAATGTTCATCTCATTGGGATGAGAGAAACATGTCAAATATTGTTATAATATAAAATCTATTATGCAATTAACACCTCTATTTTAAAAAGAGTAAACTTTTTGGGAACCCTTGGTTTATTGGATATTCTATTAGGAGAGTAAGGAGGTGGTGGAGAATAGAAATAATAGATAAAGACAATTTAGATCTATTCTTCTTCTTTATAGGAAATATCCCCCCATGGCTTGAGGAGTCTCCTTCTATGAGAAGGTGGTTTATTGTTTAAAAATGAAAAATATCCTAGTTGTACCTATACTATCCTTGGAGGGGCATCAACCATTGCTGAAAAAAGCACTATAATTACATAATTTAGCTTTGGAATAAGAGAAAACCCATACTTTAGTCCAAATCTAGTACATTGGTATTCTTAAAGATAGCATTAAAATGCTAGAAAATTATAAAATTTATCAAGAAATGTGTCAAACTCTTTACTAGTCCATGAATCATAACATAATAAGTACATAAGTTACAATCCGTTTGATACATACTCAACTCCTTCCTTTTTTAGAAAGATATAACTCTTTTCACAAACATAGTTCTTATTATATGTAAGAAATGAACAATTTCCCCAGTCCATTATATAGCTTAGTATATGCCTCACAATTTTACCTTGAGTCAAGTACAACATGTTAATACTTTGTGATAACTTTGGAAGCAAGCACATGCTATCCCATTAGTTAACCAAGAAGTATGATTTGAACTTATAGTTGTTCACCTACTACATGTTTCCCCTTGCAAGCACCCCTTTTTAATACTCTAGCATTTGCCACACATTTTTATGATGACATGTTACTTACCTACTAATATTTTCATAATAATTATTAGTTATTTTCACATCAATTATAGTCTCTTTGTGTCTAAGATAGATATCTTCTTATGATCTTCAAAATATGACTGAAATAAAAATATTGAAACACACTTTCTAAAAAGAAATTCTTTTGAAAATATGAACAATCAAAATATTTAAAAACTATCTTCTAAATTACTTAATCTCATACAATATTATACAATTTAATTGGTATTTATGAACTTTGAAAAAATCTCCCATATTTTTATTCTACCAAAATAAAATTCAATAATACATATCCCTAACATAATCATGTATAAAAATATTATCTATTTTGGGATCAACCATTCTATCAAATTAGATTATACTCTTATTCCTTTTAAGTATTCCCTCATGATTGTCAGATGAAAGATCATTTCTTATTTTATATGGGATTAATCCTTGTCTTTGGAGCATTTGGAACTCTTGTGAATGAATCTTATTTTTGAAAGGAAAGCAACGGTGTGGAAAAAACTTTCCTAACGTCAAAACCACAGGGGAGTAAGCATACAGTACTTTCAATTTTTCTAATTACAATCCAATTAAGATACACACGAAAGATTTACAGAAACATAGAAGATACCCAAAGACAATGAACAACAGATTTATGTGGGAAACCCTTTCGGGAAAAAACCCACCACACCAAGCTGAATCTCTTTGTATTATAGTAACAACAATTACATACAATCAGAGATACAACTCTCTGGTATTAGTTCACAATAGCTTCATTCACTATTCTTCCTCTTATAGAAAATGCTCTCAACAATCCGATCTCACTCATTGTCCTTTTCAAATCAGAATCGATCCTTTAAATCTTATCACATTCTAATTTTTACCTTCTGTTCATCCTTATCTGCCATTGCCTCATCATAGAAAGTTTCCTCTCAAGCATTGATTTTTCCGTGCATGCTGTTCAGCTCCAGCATTGTAACAGTTGCAAAAATCTAACTGCCATCCATTCAAAAATTGCCTCCTTTGATTTGTCCACGAGGCTCCACATAGGATGGTCAAACTGTTCAAAGGTGTTCAACTTTATTGGCATATTAGTAAGACACTAATAGTGTCTCCCTGATGCCACAAAGTTTTCATATCGATATCGGCATAAGATTCCTCCATCGGCAAGACATTTTACCATTCACCAAGAGTTCTCATCGATTCTCCTCAAGTTTCACTGAAGCACCTGACATTCGGCAAGACATTCATTTTTCACCGAGACTTCATACCAAGCTCATCCAAGTCTTATCGAGTCAACAATACTTAAGTCTTTTGCTAAGACCTTACATTGGCCGAAGCATCGAAGAGTCGGCGAGACTTATCGTCTTTGCCAAGACCTTATACCGAGGTCTTAAGTCACCCCGAGTGCTGCATTCACCAGTTGGCAAAACTTATGTCTTTCACCGAGACCACATACTGAGCACCCATGTCTTGCTGAGTCAACAAGACATTTGAATTTTCCAAGATGTTTCACCGGGTGCCAAGAGCTACACCAATGACTTCAGTTGCATCCCCGTTAGCGAGACCAGGCATCCTTCGCCAAGACTTCATACCAAAGTCTTTTGTCACCGCGAAGGCACCAAGTGAAAAATCCCGTCGGCATGACCTTTCATTGTCACTGAGAGATCTTCCTGATGCCCTTGAGCTACTTCGATAGCCATATGCTATCGGTGAGAAATTCTCCAATCGCTGGGACTTCTCCCCGAACCCTTGAGCTACTCTGACATCCGCATTAACACTCAATACGAACATACTATCGGCCAGAGGTCTCCAATCAACAAAAGGTCATAGCGAATGCTCTTTGTCACAACGATGAACTTCATTCGGCAAGCCATCACCTCTGTCTTGGCAACATGGACATTTCAACAAGATTCAGAACAGTTAGTTGGCCATACATGAATAATGTGACAATGAATTTCCCCTGTAGGAGTTACATGTTAGTAAGAATTGAGGCACATATTCCAACAAGCTCCCACTTGATGAAGATCTTACTGACACCTCCAGAGCATAATCAAACTACTCAAAAAACATGGGCCAAGAGGCCCATTGAACTGTCACACCACCTATATTTGTCTATGCTCACAGGCTTTGTCAATGCATGTACAACATTATCCAGAGTATCCACTTTCTCCAAAGAGACCTTCCCATCCTCCACCATATCTCATACAAAGTGATACTGTACATCTATATGTTTCGTCCTAGCATGGAAAGTAGGATTCTTTTCCAAACATATAGCACTCTAACTATCACAGTAAATAGTAATTTTTCTTGCATCAAAACCAATGTTAGAACACAAATGTTTTATCCAGATTGCTTCTTTACAGGCATGTGTAGCTGCCATGTATTTTTCCTCTATAGTGGAAAAAGCGACTACAACTTGCCACTTGCTCGTCCAACTCACTGCGCCACCATTTATCATGAAAACATATCCACTGGTGGATCTTCTGCTGTCAATGTCCCCTGACCAATAAGAATCCACATAACCTTGAATGCTGAGAGTTCTCTGTGATTCAACCAAGTTACCATGGTAACACAAAGCATAGTCTGAAGTTCCCTTCAGATATCTAAACACTCTCTTCACAGTGTCCCAATGTGTCATTCTAGGATTAGCCATAAACCGACTAAGAACTCCCATTGCTTGGGCAATGTATGGCCTTGTAGAGACCATTGCATACATAAGACTGCCAACCGCACTAGCATAAGGTACACTGGTCATGCCCTCCATCTTAGTAGGAGATTTTGGACAATCCTCAATAGATAGCTTCGTTCCCTGTGTAACTGGAACAACTAGCTACTTGCACTTAGTCATACAAAATCTCTCTAGAACAGTCATGATATACTTACTCTGACTAAGTCAAATTTTTCTATTTTTCCTGTCCCTAGTTATTTCCATTCCTAGAATGTACCTTGCTGCACCAAGATCTTTCATTTCAAACTTTGCAGAGAACTCAGACTTAAGATCACAAATCATTAGCTTACTATTGCCTATGAACAACATATCATCAACATAGAGAGAAATAATAAGGACTTGATCACTTTCAGCTTTGTAATATACACAATGATCACATTTTGATCTAACAAATCCCAATGACAAAACAAAAGTGTCAAATTTCTAGTACCATATTCTAGGAGACTGTTTTAACCCATACAAAGATTTCTTTAACTTGCAAACTAGTCTTTCCTTACTTTTTTCCACAAAGTGCTTCGACTGGGACATATAAATTTCTTCTTCAAGATCACCATGAAGAAACACTGTCTTCACATCCATCTATTCAATCTCTAAGTCATATGCTAATGCAAGTGACAAAAGAAATCTAATATATGTCAGCTTAGCTACAAGAGAAAAAGATTTCTCTATAGTCAATTCCCTCTACCTGGGAATAACCTTTTGCAACCAGCCTCGCTTTATATTTTTCTACACTGCCATCCAGACCAATTTTCTTTTTAAATACCCATTTGCAGCCCACAACTTTTCTGCCTTTAGGCAATGGCACCAAACTCCAAGTATCATTCTTTTCTAATGATGCCATCTCTTCATTCATGGCTTCCAACCAAGAGTTTGAATCAGACATTTTAAATGCCTCTTTCATAGTCCTAGGTTCATCAGTGCTAGAAATTAAAGCATAGGCACAAGTAGACTCTATTAAAGAAAACCCATACCTATCAGGTTGCTTTCTTTCTCGAGTTGACCTCCTCACAGGCTGAGGCTAAGGAATTTCTTCATCATCTTCAGAACCTTTAGAGCTACTTGAGTTTTCCTTAGTATCAGGTACATTTTGATTTTTCAATTCCTCTCTATCTGGTGTCAGAGGAATTCCTACTACATCCTTTTCATTTTCTAATTTCTTCTCTGATTGCAGATCCAATGTAGAAGGCTTCAACTCATGAAAGATAATGCTTCTGATGTACAAAACCTTCTCAGTTTCAGAGTTCCAAAGCTTGTATCCTTTTATGCCAGCACTATAGCCAATAAAAATACACTTTACAACTTTGTTTCCCAACTTGGATCTTTTTTCAAATGGCACATATGCATATGCCTCACAGCCAAAGACACAAATATGTCTTAGAGAGGGCTTCTTTCCAGACCATGCTTCCAAAGGTGTCTTCTCAACAAGAGCAGAGTTAGGAGAATGATTTATTAAGTAACATGCTGTAGAGACTACTTCAGCCCATAACTTCTCTTCCAAGCTAGCATTGCTCAGCATACTTCGTGCTCTTTCCATTACTGTCCTATTGAACCTTTCAACAACTCCATTTTGTTGTGGAGTGTAAGGTGCAGTCTTATGTCTTTTGATCCCATGATCTGTACAGTACCTTTCAAATTCATTTGAACAAAACTGACCACCTTTATCAGTCCTTAAACATTTTATTTTCCTACCAATCTAATTTTCAACAAGGTTTTTAAATTCCTTAAACTAGCTGAACACTTCTGATTTACTTTTCAGAAAATATACAAATGTTCTTCTTGAATAATCATCAATAAATGACACATAGTATCTTGATTTAGACAGAGAAGCAACATTCACTAGACCAAACACATCAAAATGAATATAATCAAGCAAACCAGAAGATTTGTGAGGACTGGAGTGAAATGAAACATGGTGCTGTTTACCATATATGCAATGTTCACAAAATTCAAACTCAAGGTTACAATCTTCAAGCCCTTCTACCAGGTTTTTATTTTTCAATGTTTTTAAACCTTTTTCACCAATGTGGCCAAGCCTATGATGCTAGAGCATAGTCTTTTCTACTGGAAGTTTAACCTCCATGGCGTTTACTCCATCATGGATGTTTCCCTTTTCTACTCCATGAGTAGCTTTTTGTGACTTCACAGAGACACTATTGCATTGAATAGCTTGTGCATCCAGCTTGTACAAGGTACCAATTCGAGCACCCCTAGCTAGCACCATAGAGCCTCTAGTCATCTTGTAGCCATTTCTAAAAAATGTGACATGCACTCCAATATCATTCAGCTTACTTATAGAAATTAAATTATGAGCTAGACCTGGTATATGCATTACATCATTGATTCCCTTCACTCTTCCATCAGGAATTGAATTCTGACTCTTCCATGACCAACAATTTCCAAAGATGAATCACTTGCCAATTACACCTTTCCACCATTGTATTCTTCATACTTTGTGAACCAATCTCTATGAGATGTCAGGTGAAAAGATGCTCAAGAATCAATCAGCCATACATCATCTGATGCCCATGTAGCCAAAGCTGCAATGAAGGCGTCAACATCACTCTGAGAAGAATCATTTCTAGAAGAGTTCTTCTTCTCCTTTTTATCCTCCTTGCAATCCTTTTAGACATGACCAGTTTGCCCACAATTCCAACCTTTCACCTTGGGACTTCTTTCGAGGAGACTTTGATCTCCCTTCTGATTTTGATCTAGACTTCTTGTCCTTCTTGCATTTCTCCTTCGATGTACCTCTGACAGCCAGAGCCTCCTTTGCCATCTCAGAAGATTTCCTTCTCATTTTTTCTAACAACAAATAAGCAACACCATCTTCCATCTTGAAAGTGGATGTCGTACTCCGAATAGCCATCACCAGATGATCCCAAGAATCTGGCAAAGAACATAGCAACAACATTCAACAATCTTCATCTTCAATCTTCACACCAACATATGTTAACTAAGAAATCAACATGTTGAAAGTATTCAAGTGATCAGCAACAGATTCTCCCTCTTGCATTCTCAAAGAGTACAACTTCTTCCTCAAGAACAACTTGTTCACCAAGGACTTGCCTTGATAAATAGATGCCAGTCTTTTCCACAAGGAAGATGTAGTCTTTTCTTCATGCACGTTCAGAAGAATAGAGTCTGCCAAACAGATCCTTATCAGCCCCTTAGACTTTCTATCTACAAGGTCCATATCCTCTTGCTTCATGCCTTGAGACATTGTTCTAGACACTGCAGTCCAAAGATCTCAGTCTACTAACAGATCTTCCATTTTGAGTTTCCACAGCTCAAAATTGCTACCATTGAATTTTTCTATATCCATCCTTTCGGATGTGCTTGCCATCTTAATTTATAATTAAACTATCAGACCTCTACCAAACTCCCACTGAAAAAGAATTGACACAAAAAACCCAACCCACTCACAAGGACAACACAACCAGCCAGGCTCTGATACCACTTGAAAGGAAAGCAACAGTGTAGAAACAACTTTCCTAATGTCAAAACCACAAGGGAGTAAGCATACAGTACTTTCAATTTTTCTAATTACAATCCAATTAAGATACACATGAAAGATTTATAGAAATAGAGAAGATACTCAAAGAAAATGAACAACATATTTACGTGGGAAACCCTTTCGAGAAAAAACCCACCACACCAAGCTGAATCTCTTTGTATTATAGTAACAACAATTACATACAATCAGAGATACAACTCTCTGGTATCAGTTCACAGTAGCTTTATTCACTATTCTTCCTCTTATAGAAAATGATCTCAACAATCCGATCTCACTCATCGTCCTTTTCAAATCAGAATCGATCCTTTAAATCTTATCACATTTTGATTTTTACCTTCTGTTCATCCTTATCTGCCATTACCTCATCATAGAAAGTTTCCTCTCAAGCATTGATTTTTCCCTGCATGTTGTTCAGCTCTAGCGTTGTAACAATTGCAAAAATCTAACTACCATCCATTTGAAAATCACTTCCTTTGATTTGTCCACGAGGCTCCACATAGGATGGTCAAACTGTTCAAAGGCGTTTAACTTTGTTGGCATATCGGTGAGACACTAACAGTGTCTCCTCGATGCCACAAAGTCTTCATATCAATATTGGCATAAGATTCCTCCATTGGCAAGATGTTTTACCATTTGCCAAGAGTTCTCATTGATTCTCCTCAAGTTTCACCGAAGCACCTGACAGTCGGCAAGACATTCATTTTTCACCAAGACTTCATACCAAGCTCATCCAGGTCTTACTGAGTCAACAAGACTTAAGTCTTTCGCTAAGACCTTACACTGGCCGAACATGTCACACTAAAGCATCGAAGAGTCAGTGAGACTTATCGTCTTCGCCAAGACCTTATACCGAGGTCTTAAGTCACCCCGAGTGCTACATTCACCAGTCGGCAAGACTTATGTCTTTCGCCGAGACCACATACTGAGCACCCATGTCTTGCTGAGTTGGCAAGATATTTGACTTCGCCAAGACATTTCACCGGGTGCTGAGAGCTACACTGATGACTTCAATTGCATCCCCGTCAGGGAGACCAGGCACCCTTCGCCAAGACTTCACACCGAAGTCTTTTGTCACCGCGCTGGCACCAAGTGAAAACTCCCATCAGCGTGAACTTTCATTTTTGCTGAGAGATCTTCCCGATGCCCTTGAGCTACTTCCATAGCCATATGCTATCGGTGAGACATTCTCCAATCACTAGGACTTCTCCCTGAGCCCTTGAGCTACTCCGACATCTACATTAACACCCAATAGGAACATACTATTGGCCAGAGGTCTCCAATCGATAAAAGGTCACAAAAAATGCTCTTTGTCACCTTGATGAACTTCATCCGGCAATACATCACCTCTGTCTTGGCGAGATGGATATTTCAACAAGATTTAGAATAGTTAGTCGACTAGACATGAATAATGTCACAACGAATTTGCCCTGTAGGAGTTACATGTCAGTAAGAATTGAGGCACATATTCCAACAATTTTCTATTAAGGATATCATTAATTCCACTTAATTCGTTATATCTTCTTGCACAATTGAGATCCTTTTTGAGAAATATTAGAGAAAATCATTACTTTGAACATAAAGAACTAATTTAGACTAAAGTAAGATTGTGGCCCTTTCTTCCCTTATCTCCCTTTTCAATTATGATAATATATTAGTCAAACTATAATATCTTTGCAATGTTAGAAAGTATTTGAGATTCTTTGTTCAAAAGTCAACAAGAATACCCTCCACAACTTTTCTTACTCTAGTCACTCTCTATTTATCTGCTTTGCAAACTTTGCACTGAATTGAAAAGAGGGCATGTAAAAAGCTAGCTTAAGATAGAGTGAAGGGTTTGGCCAAGATCTATAATGGAAGTTTTGTGAGACCAATTAAGTAGGGAAAGAAATGACCAAGTGGAATTGTGGATGAATGGAAGAGTGATATTACTATGAATTGGTGCTTGGTGGGGATCACAAAAAGGCTATTGCAAATTGATAAGTTAATATTTTTTTAACTAAATCTCTTGTTGATGTGATACAATAAGAATTCCATGTGTATTTGATTGCAATTGAAGGAAGGTAGAGCCTTATAATGAGGTGTTATGAGTGAATATATAAATACCACATGTATAAGTAATGATAATTTGAATGAAATGATTGATAAGATAGAAGACCTTCTCTCTAGAATAAGTAAATTCAAATAGGTTGTTAGGAAAAACAAATCTATGAAAAGTTTAATGATAAGTGGGATAGTATGTTTATAGTATTAAAATACTTTAGAATAGATTGGTAAAAATTGAAGAGGTTGTGTATTATGTGATAAATGAAAAATGATGACATGATGGAAAGAGCTATGCTAAGGTTGGTCATTTTTAAGGTTGAGCTTAAGAAGTGCAAAATTATTCAAGAGGAAATTGAAAAGAATTCCAAGAAAAGATGAAGATGACTAAACCTCATATTAATATGGGTACTGGAAAATGGGAGGATATGTTAACCATTATGTGTAAAGATTGGGAAGCCCTAGTTTCTAATCATAGTGTTTGACTATTCTAGTGGTTTAGTGTTCTTTTTTAGCTATCCTTGTGTTATGTTTATCTATTTTTATTATTGTTTGGTCTTACTAGCTAGTGCTTTCTAGTATTTCCTATTGTATAGTGCTTTTTATATGTTTTTTAATGATCTATTTGCTTATGCAAGGGAATGAGACCCTTTTCCTAGCTTATCTTATTAAAAAAGAAGCATAAAAATAATAATAGAGGTGTCAATACTACATAAGATTTGAGGCTTAAGCTATTATTTTAAAAGATTCAAAAATGTTAAGAGACTACAATTGACATAGGGTTATTTAGACCAAATTTAGAATAAAGATTTAGGAAAAAATAAGACCAATTCTAACAAAGGAAATGAAGATGAATGATAGGGAGTTCTACAAGTTAGCCATGGATAATGAGATGGATGCTTAAAAAATTAATGAAACTTGCAACCTATTTTTGTTAGCAAAAGAAGGGGAGCCTATTGAGTGTATATGGGTCTTCAAAATGGTTTTGTTTAGATGGAAAATTTGAAAACTACTAGACATGACTAGGATTATAGAAGGATATATTGAGGTTGAGTGGATTGAACCTAGTGAAATTTTTATTCATTTTCTATTTTGATAATAATTTAGTTCTTATTATTTTTTGCTACAACTTTTGATCTTGAGATTGAGCATATGGATGTGAAGACAAATTTCTTAGATGGTGACCTGGAGGAAAAAAATCTACACAACACAACCCAATGACTACATGCTAAAAATAAAAAAAGTAATTGGTTTGTAGATTAAATACATATTTATATGATCTCAAATATTCACCTAGATGTGGTACTAAAAGTTTGATTTGTATGTTTTGAAACATAAATTTGTGAGGTCCAAAAAAATAACTAGGTATTTTAAATAAGATAGTGATAATTTTGTATGTGGATGATATGATAATATTTGGTAACAAGTGCTAAGGGGATCTAAAATATCAACTCTCTATATGGTTTAATTTGAGTAATTTGGTGGATGTTAAGTTCATCTTAGTTAGATAAATATCAAAAGAGAGAAATAATTTAGAACCATACTTGGGATAGAGTAAGTATGCCATGTCTATGTTTTAATGTTTAGCATGGTATACAATAGATAAGTGAGTTTTCCTATTTGTAGGGAATAAATTATTGATTCAGTAGTATTCATATTAATATAATGCATTTTCTAGTTTAATGTATGTTATGGTCTATACTAGACAAGACATTTCCTAAGCACTAGGAGTATTGAGTTGGTTTATGTCTAATCCCAACAAGGAGCATTGAATAGTAGTAAATCTAGGGTCTTTATGTAGTTATGAGGTACTAAAAATTGTTCAATTTACTACTAGAATCACTTGAAACATAGTGGAGGTCACTTACAACATAACATGTACTTGTAGAAAATGGGAAGGCATCAAGTTTGTAGGAAAGAAAGATTGTTGTCACTTATAGCAAACTGAATGAATACTTGTATCACTTGGAAATATAGGGGTTTATTTTCTTGTATTGGGTAGGATATGTGGACACCATAAGACCTATATGTGGTTATGTTTTTTACCTATTATGTGGTGCAATTAGTTAGATGAGTAAGTTATATATTGTGATTACTTTATCCAAAATAGAAGTAAAGAAAATGGTAGCTAGCCATGGATATAAGGAGGTCATCTAGCTTTAGAGATAGTGTATAGATGATGAGATAATTTAGGGATAATTTCATAGTAGATGTGATAGTTAGAGTGCCATGAGTTTATAAAATAACCTAACTTTTGATTAAAAAATTAATTATATCAATATTCAATACCATTTTGTTCATATCATGGTGGATGGTAAAAGGGTGATGCTTGAAATTTTTTACAATTTGGTTAAAATTATAAATTCATTGACAAAGCCTATGAATGAAAATAAGTTTGTTTTGGAGTGATTCTATGGGCCTCTTGATTCCTTGTAGTTAGTTCATCTATTGTTAATAATTCCATTTTTCTTCTCAATGTATATGGAAAGTGGAAGAATATTGGGCTAGGTGTGTTCTACACCTTGTAATCCTAAATTTAGTTTTATTTACTAATTATTTATAAGCCCTCCAGGAAAAGGGTATCCCACTTTGCTTTGGCATTTGTGCCAAGTGTATTATCATTTATTAATTGTGTAATAGGTTTTAAGAATATCTAATGTCACATAGATGTGAAAGAGGATCTTACATAAATATAATATAACTAAACAATGAAAGTATGTTGAAAAACTAAAGCATCTAGGTTCATAAAATATGGTAAATCATAAATAAAAATAAAAAACCATAAAATATATGAGAACCATTAAAAAAGATATATATGGAGGAAATTCAAAGGGTAAAGGGGAACAAATTCAATCAATGTTGAATAATGAAATGGTCTAAGATTCAAACAAACCTTTCCCTAATTTCATTAAAAAGAGAGAAGATCACAAAGGGATTGGATTGAATTTCAACCTTGAGGTGAGTCAACCCTATTTTGGACCTTGGATCTTTGATTTCTTATGATAGAAATGACTGATTTGCAATGTTTTGGAATGATTTAAAGTGCATTAACTAAGTGAATTATGTGACCTAATACTTGAAATGCAAAGTTTTATTATAATAGAAATGAAAATGACAACTTGTAGGAAGATTTGAGAAGGGCCTGATAGTGTGCACTTATGATAAAAAGTGGGTTTCAAGGCCTGTATCAGGACTCATTGACCCATGGACGAATGGGTCTTAGTGCAGGGGTCCAAAATCAATTTTCACAATCCTCTAATCTCATATCTAAGCTTTTAATTTCTCCAAGTTTTACTTTCAAAAAGACAGAAATAAAATCTGCACTTGAGTTTCCATTTCTTGACAACAATGATGACAACTTATGCAACTTTGCAAAATTGCTCCTTTTATCAACTTTTATTCCTTCACTTATAAATCTACACATACAAAGAGAGAAGCAAAGATGTTTTTTTTGGGTGAATTAGGGTTTTCCTTAGTCAAACCCCATGTTTGGTAATTAAAACTTGATAATGAAATAATGATAAAATGAAGGAACTGATGAATGAAAAAGTCTTGTTACAACTTACTAAACCTTGAATGGTTTTCCTTAGAGGACTGAAGTCAAACACCACACTCCAAGGCTTGGATCTTGCATGAATTGGCTTGTTTGATTGATGCTTGAATGCTTTCTTGAATCCTTGAAACTTACATCACAATGCTATCTCCAAAACATGACATGAACACAAATGAAATTTGAGATGATGATATGATCTTGATTGCTGTTATAGATGAAAAAATATTTTCTATAAGATTATTCTCATAAATTGTGTTATTGCTAGTTAGATTCCAAATGATAAAAATACTATGTATTTATAGGTTTTTATCTAATTTTCTAAAAATTAGATTCTAAAAGAACTTGACACTTGAACATTGAATTTGAATCATTAAAATATTGCTAAAAACATATTAAAAATTGGGTCCTATGACTTAAAGGGGAACCATTTGCCCTTGGGTGAATGGGTCATAGGACCTAAGTCCATGACACTCAATTTCTAGGGTGATTTAACTAATGTTGGTAATTATTTAATATAGGTTTTCCTTTTAGAAATTGGGAATAATAAGGATTTGGGATACAGAATTTGGTCAATTAGAGGCTTAATTAAGTCTAATTAATTAAGGTGATGCAAATATAGTGTGGAATTGTAAAGGGTCTACAATTTCCTATACTACATTTAGTCCCTAGTTTAGTGAGAGTATGAGCTTACACTAATACTCACACTAAAGTAGACAAATAAGTGTCAAAGAGAGGTCCAACTGTATAACAATTGGGAAGATAAGATGACAAGAATCAAGGGGGATGATCAAACCCCCAAGATCTAAGATCTCATTTCAAACCAACAAAGGCATAAAGAGACATATGCATAAAACATTGACATAAGAAAAAATTATACAATGTCAAAATCAATCCAAAGAGAAAAAGGAAAAGAGTGGATCAAGCTTCAAATGTTTGTCCAAAAATTATGTATTAAGGCTAAGTTATTTGTCCAAAAATACGCTCACAAGGGCTAGTGCAATTTGGTATACACTAGGTGAGCCCCAAGGAAAAAGGGTGAGAAACACAAAATGGTCTAGTGCGTACCCACAAAAAGGTGGTAGATGGAAAAGTCATTCCAGGTCTACAAGCATCAATGAGCATCCGATGGATGCACCAGTGGAAGCCCCTGCAAGCCTCTGCTAATGGTTTGTACTTGTTGCTGTCTATCATTGTCTCCATCTCTTCCCGTCTTGTTGCGACTGTCACCCATCACCTTCAGTCTAATCAACTTGCCATCGACCTACCCTCTTTAATCAATGCGCGACTATCAAGATTTGTTGCCTGGTAACTCGAAACCTGCACTCAATAAATCATAATTTTGACTTTAATAAAAAACATCATTTGATTTGGAGTGGGTCCTACCCTCAATATAGATGATGTGCTTGCACAATTGTCAAAGTCCATTTGATCCTTTCCTCTCAAATATCAAAGTTCTCAAGTTGATTGTTAGGTCATGCTAATATATGTATTTGCAAATAATTTTAATTTTTGGAATTGGTGTATTATAGATTTTTTTTTGCTAATAATTTTTTTTTAAATTACTTCTTTTTAATTTTTGGAAATGGTGTATAATAGATATTTTAAAGATTTATAAGTATTATTTTTATTTGATAAACTATTTTTATTTACTCAGAATTATTTACTTTTATCTACTTAATATCTGCTTTGTTTAAAAAGTTTTTCTTGTCTAAAAAGTTTTCTTTTGTGTTCAAATCTACATGTGAGAAATTATCTCAAGTTAGTTTTGTACCTCCAAAAGATCCACTTGAAATTTAAAATTTCATAATGGTTTCAAGCTAACTCCCTTCCCACTAACCACTATTAATATGCATTTTACCTTTTTTTTACCTTAAATATTTATACAAGAATGTTTTATTTCCTTATAAACATAACAAAATAATATCAAATAAAAATGATGAGGATTTAAATTTTAGTGTTTCAAATTTGCATGTGAAATACATGTTCAAAATATTATTATAGATTGTGAGGAAATAAATCACTACCCTAAAAAAAGTAAATGATTTTCATGCTAATTAAATTGAATATAGAATGCAATAATTTGACTATTAATAAAGTGTTGAGATTCTGTTATTTGGAATGAAGAAACTAAATAATTTAGAGTGAACAAATTCTTTATCTACATATTAATTTTTTTTATAAAGTGGTCCACTATGATAAATAACTACAATATGAGATGCATACAAGAACCTAAGTGAAATATAAACTTGAATGATACTATCCTAATGATTTATCAATAGAATATAATACTTTATTTTTATGTATTGTATGCTAAATAGCTATCTCTAACAAATATTCAAAACAAATTTACTTTGATCTAATTTAAATACATAAATAGACAAAGATGGGACACACACAAGACTATATAATAAACTAATAATAGGGTGTGAGAAACATGTGGATTAAGGAATTAATTTTAGAAATGAAACCAAGAAGCCTAGATGAACACCCTTATTAAATCTTACCTCAATCTAAGAAAGTGTAATCTAGGGCATTCATGTCCAAATTAGTTTTTTAATGGTCATAAATTCCATAATCTAAAATTTAAACATGAATGTATAAGTGTGAGAGGTTCCTATTATTTTCATGTCTCGTTTCTAGTCAATCCAAGTACGTACATATTAGGTATGTACTTGTCTCTTTCTTTTTATCATTTACTATGTGTTTTCCCTTTTTGATTATATTTTTTCTTTCAAATCCAATCTTCTCTTCTTCCTACCCCTCTTCTGTGTGTTTTTTTCATTTGCATCCATTGAGGTGTTTTTATAGATTTGTTTTAATTTGATCTAAACAACTCTTTGATTTTTTGTTAACATGGGTCAAAAAATATGAAATGGAGCATTTGGGAATGGATAAGTGGATCTAGTTTGGATGTGTACAATTGATTCCTTAATAAATGACACAATTGATAGCTACTTGCTGATAACTTAGTTTATTAGTGTCACCATTACATATAGATTTAAAATGAAATATTTCAAATAAATTATTAAAACCCCAATCTATACCAAATGCAACATGTGATTGAGTGACAAATGAGAAACAAAAATCAAACAAACCAAAACATCATTACCAAACGTGATTCTTGTTGCACCAAAAGTTAAAATTTCTCATAATGAAAGAGATGTGGTGACTCGCGTAGGAAACATAACAATAAAATAATTGGGACCCTTCAAGATGGCTAAGGGTGATACATAATTGAGATTTCTTTAACTTGAAAAATTTATATATCTAACTATGACTACCATCATGGAAAGCCATTTGATTGCAAGAAATAAATCTATAACATGTTATTATTTATAATTCAACCATTATAAAATGAATATGCATTCAAATATAAATGTTTAAAGTTGAAAAAATGCACATAAGAAAAAATTATATTGTATATAGACTTATATATATAAAAGTGTAGAATAATTCTCTACACATACAAAATTGGCATTTATACCAACGCAAAATGTTTTCAACAAAATGTTACATATGCTATCTCAAGAAATACATATAAAGTGCATGTAGAATAACTACACATTAAATCCTAATAGTCCAATTGATCTTATGTCTTAGAAAAATCTTACACTTGTGGTAGATCATCAAAATCTAGCCTCCTCATGCCACTTGATGGATGAAATGTTGACTGCACAATAACAAGTCAAACCATAAATTTGATTAATTAGCTAAATAGTAAATAAATTAGGCCACCAAATAAAAACTTATCTATAATTTAGAAATTTCAAATTACCATATTGTTACCATATCTACTTTTCATTACATCCATTTTTGTTGCTTCTTGGTTAAGATCAATAGAAAATGGTAACATATGTTGTTGGGTGTTTTGTTGATCATCTAAAGCCACAATAACATGCACATTTAAGACATCAACTTAGAAAAAAATAATTTACAAATTAAAGACATAAAATTGATTGAAGTGTGTTCTATAATTTTTATACCATCTCCACTTTGCATTGTCTCTATTGTCATTTCTTGGTTAAGATCAATAGAAAAAGGTAACATATATTCTCTAGTATTTTGTTCATCCTTTGAAGTTGCATTAAAACACATATTTAACACATCAACATAGATAAAGTTTTCAAGTGTAAAATTACATTATGTAATTAATATAAACAATAGTAAACATTAAGATTATAAATTTGATTAGAGATAGGAATTGAGTAATTGTCTATAAAGTTTATAAATACACTTAATAGTTAAAAAATTACCATCTATAAGTTGTATTTCATTTGTTATTGTTTGGTTTAGATCAATAGAGAAAGGTAATTGATGTCGTTGAGTACTTTCTTGATCATCCAAACCTACAACATGACATATATTTAACATATGAAATAAAAACAAGAAGTATTGTAATGCAAATTACTAAAATTCTTTTAAAAATTATACTCACTGTGTTGCTGCATGATACTAACTCTTTCTTCTTCTATTGTGATGCCTGAGTGTTTAATGATTTTTTTTTTCTTTTTCTTTCTACATACATCCTGTAGAGGGGAATTGAAAATTTTCATAGTACTCAATTGTTTCATTCAAGTCTTTAGAAATGGCATTGTCTCTAATGAATTGAACGACGTTTGTGCATTTTGCTTGGAATGAACCCTGGTGATATTCGTCTCATAGACATGTTATCTGAACCAAGGGTTGATGTAAGTGTGGAAGAGGAAGGAAGAGATGTATGAATATCTTTTTTCAATCTCTTTATACATTGACAATTTTTTTCTTTTTTAGCTTTTCTAGTTGGTAAATTTTGGAGCAGATGATTTAAATAATCAATAGAAATTTGAAAGTTATCATTTGAAGCATTAAATGATTTCAAGCTATCTGTAATACAAATAAAAATGATTAAATCTAAAAATATTTAAAAATATCTTAATATTTCATTATAAAATAGTGACATTAAGATTAACCTATTCTTTGGTCTTCACCAATGACAACCTCAAGCACATCTTGATCTTCTATTTGATTACAACAATCTATAACTAGATTAAAATTTAATTAATTTTGTGAAACATAAAAAATAAACTAATATTTAATTGTAAATACCATATTAATATTACCAATGGTATTGTTTTTGTGACTGAAACTCCCTCTAACATTATCATCATCATCAAGTAGTGGAGTAACACCATCTATAATTTAATAGTATTAATTAGTTATTTATGAAAAAATATAATAATCATCTAACATATAAATATTAAACTTAAATCTCAATTGACCCTTACCAACAACTTGATCTTGCTCATTTATTTTTTTTCTCTTTAGAAGATCTAAAATCTTTAACACATGTTTGCATGTGTTTCCCTTCTTTGCCCATTGACAGTCACACGCATGCAAATTTGGTCCAAATTTTCTAACAAGATACCATTTTGTTGGAGTTGTTTGGCTTCTTATCTGGTATGTGTCAAGGAGGAGATCATATGGATAACAATCTGTATCTGGTATTTTTTTTAATGGTCTCTCTAATGTAGTTGTGTAATATCCCTCTTTTTTGAAGTTAGTCAAAAACCTAGATAATTGCAAATATCTTTTAGTTTTATAGAATGGCTCTACCCTATGAAGAAGTGTATGGATAATCCAATCCATTCTCATCGTGCACCTCTTAGAATGATCACTTAAATAGTGACTCTTGATGTGGCAGTGGTACGACTCTATGGAAGCATTAGTTTCTTGATTTGCATGAGGGAAAATTCTATAGTTTTTTGCCCTCATTGCTATACAAACCCAAAAAATGATGTCTTAGTATAAATAAAAAACAAGTTAAACAATGTAAATGTATACAAAATTGTTACCCTCTAAATTTTAAAACATGCAATTTTACTCCCTGAATTTTGAATGGCCTTCATTTCATTCATTTGTAGTCATGGTCCTCACAAGTTTTATAAGCTTTGTCGTGCAACCTTATGTTTTCATAACCAAGTCGTGAGGTTCAGAAGTTGCATAAGAATCTAATGACCCGATCCTTCCTTTTCCCCATCCTTGCCTAAATGATCGGTGTATTAGAAGTTCTTGAAATTGTAGAACTTGCGACATGTCATTCTATATTTTAACTTTTTCGTGACCCTGCAACTTTCAAGCAATCTCCTTGGCTTTCAAAATGCTGCCAGCCCATTTAATCACTTATATGGCATATTGTGTGATTGTATTTTTAGGAGTTATGAAATGTGAACTCAATCTTAAGGCACACTCCTCAACCAATGGTGCATTAATTAGACCTCTTAAATGGAAAGTGTAGCAAAAAATTGCTAAGGTGTCGACATGATATTGACAGATTAAAGGTCATCATTACCTAGTAGCGTAATTAAATAATATTGTTTATAGAGAAAGGTGGTGGTACTGCTGAGTCCTATTTTCTTATCAACCAAGGAAAATTTAAAATGGGGCTTCCTGCGACCAATGAAGTGTGGGATGATTAACCTATGCCAGTCCTACAACTTGACTTGAACTATCCTGAGGAAGAGAAAATTGATATTATTTCCCAATTACACACACTTTTCTGGAAGGAGAAGACCAATTATGCACAATATCAAATAGTAATCTTCATCCTAGAAGAAGAAGAGGAACATGCCGAGCTGCACAATCTTTTAATGGAGATACAACAGGATATGGAGAATGCCCCACTTCCTGTGGCAGTTTAATTTTCTTGCTTTACATGGCATCTTTTTGTAATTAGTGGTAGTAACTCAATTTTATCATAATGTAACCACTTCCGTTTAAGGTCACTTTCTTGAGAACAATTACTTTAAAATACCATTATGAATAGTTACGTTTGGAGACATTTTTTGGCCTAGAAAATTATATAAAGATAGGAATTTTTTAAAAAAGAGAGAAAGGAGAGAATGGGGGGGAAGGCAACTAGGATTTCTTTTTGTGCAATTTCATTGTATAGTGATATGAAGTCTATGAACTCGTGTTTTGGCATTAAAGGAATAAAGAAAATATTTTTGAATCTTTGAATTTCTTAATGTTTTCTTTAGATGGCAATGAATTGTGTTTCCTTGTGGTTATTCTTCAATGTCATTATGTTATAATGGATTGTATATGCATTTAATTTAAAAAATTTGGATTTGGATTGAATTAGCTTTTGAAAAGAGTCTGTTATCCTTTCTTTCCTTGGATACCATTTGTTGGTGTAGGGAAGATGGACTTTGTATCATTCATCTAAATTGTAGGTTTGACCTATCACACCTATTTAATGGTTATGGGTAGGTGTTAGTTTCCTTTTCTTCTTTCTGGTAAAAAGCATAACTAGTATTTCAATTCATTCCAAATCATTTGAAGGTAGTTGTTCCTTGTAAAATAAGTAGAGAACACTTGCAACTATCATTGCAAGTGACTCAACTGTTGGTAAGGCTATCACTGTTATGGGAAAATAGAGTATAAACTAAAGTGACAAATCTGTCAACCAAAAAAAACCATAATGAATAATTCAATGAGCTTACCAATAGGAGTTGCATCATGACACCAAGTTTTTTGAAAGTAATCGATAAATTTATTCTCCTCTTTGAATTACTCCATGAAATTTGTTATTAGATGAGTAGTGATGTCTTCATTATCACTCATTGCATACACTATCTCACCCAATCTATTGAACATATTAGTCCCAACATCCTTATTACTAACATACCTCAATTATAAAACATAATATCAAGCTATAAAATTCAAACATGTAATATTCATCTATTCCATTTATTTTAATAAAAGATTGACTTACATGTATACATTATTCAACCATGCCCTATGTACATGCCAAATAAATAAAAGTACCCAACAATCAAAGGATAATCTACAAGTTATGAGGATAAAGTACAATGAGTTAACTTTAGTTTAAATAAAAGATTAAGGCCAATAAAAACCTAATTGCTTCAATCTTAGCACTAGCATCATTTGTCATAAATGCATTGACATTCCAATCTTCTTTATATTGTTTCCCTCTTTTATAAACTTCTGTCAGCCATTCATTATATCCCTAACTTTATTTCTTGAGGATATGGCCCATGCAATAGGTATACTAGCCTCTTGTTCATCAAATACAAGCAAGGTATATAACTGATACTACACATGAATAAACCATAAATTATTATATTTTTAGTAGAATAAATTATTGATTTCATTAAGATCCATAAATATAATTAACATTTTTTTACTTACACCATATTTATCCATTGATAATGTGGAATCCATAGCAATAATTGCATTATGTGAATGTTTCACCATCATTTCTTGCATCCATGGTGTTTGGATGCTTATGATAAATGGAATATTTTCCACACTGTTTGGTTTTTTATAATAGAAGAAGTTATCTTTCTCCTCTACATGCTGCATGCTTACAATTTTGACATCATCTTCATTCTTTTGGGATCAAAGTGAGCATATTCTATTCCATGCATTCAAAACATCTTTCCTCAACAAATATGTGTCCCTCTTATTCATCAACTGAGTCAAACCAAGGTCTAAATAGTGTTGTTCACATATTGTATCAATTCCCACCCCCATTAGCAATAAGGATTCAATATATGATTTGCATTCATTTGACAACCTTGGTGCAACACTACTCCTTAAATCACCAGAAGGGTCATATTCTCCATGAAAAAATTCACCTTTAGCATCACAATGAATAAAATCATTATATGTAATAACCACAACATCTGGTCTACCATACATAACCCTAACAAGAAAGTGGGTTTGACAACCCATTTTTTGGATAAACCTTTGTTTCCTTTTCTTGTTTTCAAAGTTATTTTCACAATTTTTTTCAGAGTTATTTATGTTGTCCTCGGGGCCAAAAGCACACCAATAACTGTTTTCACATGCACAATATATATATATATATATATATATATAAATTGATATAACAAATAGAAAATATAAATTATGACATGCTTCATTATTATATTAAATCTAAGCAAACCTTGAGTACATCTTCATTTTTTGTTCGATAGGTTGTATCAAGTCATTCTTTCTATTCAATTTGCATACAAATTTCATCTCTGTACTATCCAATAAGCCTTCTCCTTTGACAAAGTGAGGGAGTCTTTCAAGAGGGATTGTAACACATATGTCTATCTCACTATTGTCACCTCCAATAGGTGTCCATTCAAGGTCAACACTTGAGAAATGATTTCCCTGGTTGGGAATGTCTTGCACATCTAGAGATATGAGTGATTCCCATTTATTTTTCCTACCCATTCTGAATAATATTAAGATGGTTAGTGGACCTCTATCTTGTTCAAATATGTATTTAAAAAATTAAATCCTCTACCATAAATTCAAGAATATAAACAAACATGGGAATATTATCATCCTAAAATTGAATCAAACCCCAATGAATTTACAAATAAGATCATTTCTCTAAAAGAAACTTTTACCACAAAGTGAATTTACAAATAAGATCATATGGGACAATGTTCTGATTTGGGATGATGTTTAGATTTTGATTATAGGTTGGCATGATTTAAACTACATGATTTGTTCCCACAACATAATTTTCACATTAGTATGGTGTCTTAATAATAGACCTACTTGTACCCTTAACAATGGCATCAATGATCCAAACCAAACATACAATTATTTTATACAATGACTTCAATTTCATTGACACAACACATTATTACTTGGATAAATTTGTGAAATTTCTTTATACACTAACACTCATAAGCCTAGGATTGTAAAGGAAGCTATTGGTACAAATGATGTAGATTCTTGGAAAGAGGCTATGGATGAAGAAATGACAACATTAATAAAAAAGTAACTCATGGGAGATTTATTATATTTTCCAAATGGACATAAAATTGTTGGATATGAACATATTGTGTGAGAGGGAAAAATCATGATGAAAAACAATGGTTAAAACATAGGAAAACTAATCTAATTTCTAAATAAAGATCAAAATATAATCCCTCACTCACAAAATGCAAGTATAAAATAAAAGAATTCAAAGATAATTATTAAACCAATGTAATAAATATGAATTCGAATAAAAATAGTTTTACCATAGCTTGTTCAACTTTATTGGTTGTCTATGTAATGGGTTATCCACACTTTGGTTTAGACTGTCATTTTGTTTCTCTAAGAATATTGGTGTCATGTTCAGGAGTTCGTTTGGTTTAGGTATTTTTCTAACCACCATTGTTTCTCCTAATGGAACTATGGTAGAATCTTTTAGTGCATCTACATTGAAATCTGCAGGTAGCTTTGTACCCCCTCACGCCAAGTGCATGAAGTATGAGTTTGGATCCTTTCTAAGCATTCTATCCATTAGTTTCAATGTTTTAGGGTGGTTTTCATATTGTTTGTATTCTTCCTCTGTCAATTCCTCTTCACTATCGTGATCATGAATGATGACATCTTTTGGGTCTTGACTAGATTTGGCAATAGTGTTCTAATTTGATAGCAAGAGTTAATCTGTAGTAGGGGGTTTTCTGGTGGGAAACATATTTGTGACTCCCTCTAAGGTAGTGTTAGGATCATACCCCCGTGGTCTAGTTTCTTCACCTGTGTTGTTTTTTTGTGAGGCCCATGTTGTTTGTTTGTTTGTAAGTTTATGTTCATTATTCATGGTTCTCCCTATGAATACCCATGATGTTCCCTTTTTCGTGGTATTGCTTGTGGGAAATGTGGACTTGTTTGTGTTGGTATCCATTTTCCTTCAAGATTGTAATTTGGTTGTAGTCGTAAACAAATTTCTAACAATAGTCTAGGCATAGGGTCAACCCAGTCAGTAGGTGGTGATAAAATGTCGTCAAAAGTTCCTT
>VDFB02169274.1:26311-85722 GCA_007258455.2 Sequoia sempervirens
AATGATCAAGGTGCTATGCCAACACTACACTAAGTCCAAATCTTATCAACAAAAGTGTAGGAAAAATGTCAAACTAAAAATGAAACTCACCTTAGGAGGTGCAAATTCCAAAATGAAATAATGCCAATTTATGCCCCCACTTTAATAGAATTGCAAAACACCTTGTTATGAGAAATTAATTTAAAGTAGAAATGATAAATGTCAATTGATAAAATGGCAATGAGAGCTTATTTAGAAATCCCTATGCCAATGATATGTTTCCAAATAAAATTATTTCATGAAGAAGGGGTTTCCCCCACATGTAGTCCCATAAGATAACACAAGGGATCTATAGATTCAAGGTCAATGTATGTCTTTTCTACAATGATATAATAAAGCTCAAAACTGTCATCATTCCCCAAATACTCGTAGAACAACAAACACAAAGGAAGAATGACACAAAGAGAGTGAAAGAAAAAAAAAATCTTTTAGGTAAACATGGAAGAGACTTAGATGTCTCAACACCTTGCATCATCCGCAAAGGAAAACAAAAGATAAAAGAAAATACAATGTTTATGATAGATAGAAGAATGGAGATACAAATAGAAGAATGTCATGACAAATTCACTTCCTTTGTATTCTTGCACCAATAGAGTGACACGGGTCATCCAAAGAAAGCTTACAAACATAAAGAAACACCAAGAAACACTATATTTAGGATCACATTACGTAGATGCAATCACAAAGAATATGAAAAGAAAATAAAGAGATTATGTCACATGTGATCCAACCTAAAGTAGGTTTTCTACATCCCAATCTTTCTCATCATGTACGAAAGGCAGATAACTATCCAAAGGGGCAATGACAAGTGCCATACTAGGACAAGGCTACCTAACCTCTTTCCCCCCAAATGTAGGACAATGATGATCCAAGATAGATGATGATATGTGCTCCTTACAATATGGAAAAATGAGTTACATAAAGTGCAATACATGTAATAGTGAGTATGCTAAGTTTCTACAACTATCACATTGCAAGGAGAAAAGTGTGTACATGCTAACCAATTATATCGATAATATCAAATTCATCTAAAACCTTCTTTAAAGCATGAAACTCATCGGTAAGATTCCCAATAGTTCTATGATATGCACAATAAGACATGTTTGTAATTTTCCTTTTTCTGTTTTCTCATATAGGTGGTAATGTAATCAATCCTAGGAAGAGAAGTTTATAGGGCTTGGGTTTCTTACTTGATTGAAGAATTTTTTTATGTGGAGGGGGGATCTTGATATCCTAATCCCTTCGTATCTTCCAATGGTTTTTGTTCTAGAAACTGATGGATCTCATGCTCATTCGTTATGTCACATATTTGTTTGCTTAAAATTCTAAAGAATGAACTATAATTCTCTTCTAATTTGATAAGTGTATCGATAAATTTATGGGCATAGGATAGAAGAGTATCAATGTTATCATTGTGAATAAGTTCCTTCATGGCTAGTGGTTGAGTTTTACTTTCTAAATCAATTTTAGCATGTAAAAGTTTGAACATGTCGAGCGGTGGTATGATAGGAGGTGTTGGTTGTTGCATGGAGGATATAAGGATGCATTGCTCTCAAGGTTACATAAGCAATCTTGTATGATTGCATGCTATTTTCATCTTGGCTTAAGATATCTATCTCACGAGGAAATTATTTAGGAGGTGAAGGCTCATGAATGTGTTCAATTGTATTAGGATCATCACCAAACACACAACTCAAAACATCAACCAAAGATTTTAAGGACATCCATAGTTTACCAAAACACATTTCCATGATGAAATTTTTCTTTAAATGTCAAATGAATAGATTTTTTTATGCAACTTTCAAATATGAAATATGATAATTAACTGATTATAAATGAAAAATCTTGAAAATGATTACTTTCGAATGCAATTTTTTATCTTAAAAAATGTACTTTATTTCACCAATTAAACTAAATGCAAACATCTACAAAAATATGCAATTTCTGAAACTAAAACAAAGATCTACAAGTACAAGAAAATGAAGCAGACAGAGACAAATATATGCACATTTTTTTGCAAAATCACTTGTACAAGGATAGGTCCACCCAAGGGAAAATGAGTCTTTACACAAGGTTTTGAGAAATATATTTTTAACTTCCTAACTACAAATAGATTCTATAGTGATAATTTTTCTATATTTTTTGATTAAATGTAAATGCAATTTGTATGAGAAAAATGACAATTTTTTGAATGCAATTTTGACTGTAATTCTGATCTAAATGACTGAAACACACCTCAATGAAAGCTATTATTTAGAATATATGCAATTTTTTTTAGATTTTATGAGTTTAAATGATGCAAACATGCAATATGCAACCCTAAATAAAATGCAAAACAAGATGATGCAAAACCTAGATCTAGGGTTTCAAGGACCTCCAAATCAGAAAAGTATGATGTAAGAATGTCAAGTTCACCAAAATGAAATGGGGAAAGTGATCCCCAAAGTTTTTTGTTGATTATAAAAAATTGGAATCTCAATAGGTGTCTTTCCCTATGAATTTCATTAGGAAAGAGATCACAAGGTGTAATGATTGACTTTCAAACTCAATGGTGAGTCAATCAGACTTGGATCTCAATCCTTAAGACAATTGGATAGATCTGAAACCAAAATAAAATGATTTAAAATGATCAAACTAATTGAACAACAAAACCTAATACTTAAAATGTAGGTTTTAGGATATGTAGAAACAAAAAAGATAGTTTGTAGGAAGATCTAAGAAATTGGGTCTAATGGCATGCACCTATCACCAAAAGCTAATTTTGACACTTGTTAACTAGCTAGTTCACCCTTGGGTGAATGGATCCTTGATAGGGCTTCCAAAATATATTTTTATAGTCCTTTGATACTAGATCTTGACTTCTGTTTGGCACATGTACCACTATTAGAAAGTCAAAAATAAATTCTGCAACTTAGTTTATGTGGCTTGACAACAATGATGACAACTTGTGCAACAACACAAAATTGCTTCTTCAAGATTTCTTCAATTCTTCATCCACTGGTAATCTACACATTCAAAAGGAGGAATAATTATTTTGTTTTGTATGGGGACTTATCTTGGCCAAACCCCAAGTTTGGTGTTTAATGGGGGGAAAATAGGGTTGAATCAAAATGAGTCAACAAGATGATGAACCACTATTTTCCACCATAAAACATGTAATTATGAGAGCCAAAATTCCTAAATAACAATAAGAAATCAATCCTAACTATTATAGAAACTATAAGGGGAGTTTTTAGAGCCAAAAATGATGTGTACCTTGCTACAAGAAGGCTATTTTTAGGGCACAAAGGACTCATTCGCCTTTAGTGGTGAATGGGTCCCTATTAGGGTTCCTAAAATTGAGATTTGGGTTATGTACTTCAATTTTTGCACTCTTAGATCCTCGATTGTCAGCTTCTAAAAACCTATAACCAATTTTGTAGCCTTGATTTTGTGTACTTGCACTTTGAATGATAACTTTGCAACTTGACAATTTTGTCAATTTCACTTCTAATTCCTTATCCACTTGATCTTCAACCTATAAACTTGCAAACACACATTCAAGGGAAGAAGAAACTTGTTTATTGTTAGTGAATAGGGGTTTCCCTAAGTCAAACCCCTTCTAGGTAATTAAACCAAATGATGAAATAATGAAATTGAAGCATGAAATAATGGAATAATGATACCTTGGAAGTTTTCTTGGAGTGTACTCTACAAACTAACATGTAGTGGCCATGAAGAATGCAGATCTTGACCTCAAATAAGATGTATAACAATGCTTGCAATGTAGATATTCAATGCTACATCCACAATCTTAGCTCAACAACATGCATGAATTCACTATGCCTTTGTCATGATTGAATGATCCTGGATTGCTACAACAAGTCTTCAATAATTTGCCCTTAAATGTCTTTGAAATGCTCCTATAATTCTCTTGTAAACTCACACTTTATATATTGCATGAATGCTCAAAGTTTCTAAGAGAAGGTATGTAAATTAACCCCATATTTATACTAAATCCTGATATTAACCTTGAAACTCAAAAAATTCAAGTTGACACCAGATCTAGAATGGAAAAGCACTAGAATCCCACCAATATTAAATTAAAAAATGGGTGTTGTACTCAAGGAGGGCCCATTTGCCACTGAAGGTGAATGGGTCCTGACACAATTTTCCAAGACCTTGCTTTGAGAGGGTGAAAGAACATAAAAACCCACCTCAAATATGCAAAGAAAGGGGGTCCTATGTGAAGAGTACCCACTCACCACTAAAGACGAATGGGTCCTTGCACCATTTTCTAACACCTTAATTTTTCCAAATTTAATGTTATGTAATTTGAATATTGAGAGTCAGGATGGATCCTCGGAAGGTGTCATTAATAAGGCTTAAATTTGAATTAAAGGGGCTAATTAAGCTCAATTAACCACAATTAATTAAGGAGGCCCTAGATAAGTGTGAAAGTGTGTTATCGCACTTTACAACACCAAAAATAAGGTACAATTTAAGTACATTTTGATTAAAAAGGGCCCTAGATTAATGTGAATGTGTACAACACACTACAACACTAAACCTAGGCCAAATTATGTTAATTCAATGACAATTATTCCCAAATTAAGGAAAAGAGATACTTTTTCCATTACTACATTTCTACCCTACTTTAGTGAGGGTTTTCCCCCATGACAAACTCACACTAAAGTAGACATTCAAGACACTTTAGTATGCAACAATAACAAAGATACATAGTCATACCCTTTCAAAGGCCGAGAAAAATAAAGAAAAATGAAGGATTGAGCACAACCATTCCAACACAATGTGGAACGAGGTTATTTGTTTGTAACATGTGTTTCTCACTCTGGGGTAGTGGAATCTCAATCTATCCACTAGGTGAGTTGTCCCAAATATGTATGCTCACTCTAGGGTATGGAACCTCAGTTTTTCCACTAGGTGAGTTGTCCCAAATATGTATGCTCACTCTAGGGTAGCGGAACCTCAATCTGTCCACTAGGTGAGTTATCCCAAGAAATTTGAAAATGAGAGAATCATATTAGCCTCCCATACCATACCGAATTTTTCCTCTTGACGGCTTCGATAAGGCACCACTTTTTAATGATTTTGTAAATTCTTTTGAATGTCATGTTTTTGCTAAAGGGGATTTTTATTTATTCGTGTAAGGTTTCCTTCTTAGGGAACATTGTGCCTAATGTCTTAAAGAGAGAACAAGTCAAGGATATTAGATCACCACTTATCCAGGATGCCTCGTTTACATCATGCCACAAAGGGAGATCATGTGCTTACAAATATCACACTCTTGGAGGACATCAAACCCAATGACACAACCAAGAAAAGGACATGTCACAAGAAAAAAGAAAAATAATGCCATGAAATATGCCGAAAGATGTCATCGATGTATGCGCCCACTTTAGAACAATGGCTACACCATTACTATGAGAAATTACTTTAAAGTAGCCAATGTTTTGTCCTAAGACATGAGAGATTTCCTCAAAAAACCCTATTCCAAGTCATATGTTTATAAACCTATGCCATGAAATAAGAAGGAAGGGTTTCCCCCATAAATACATAAGGGATCTATGGATTAAGGGTCAATATGTCTTTGTTACAATGTTGTTATAAAGAGCTTAGAACTATCATCATTCCCCAAATACTCATAGAACTGGAAGAATGACACAAAGAGAGTGAAAACAAAGAAAAATCATTTCGGTTCAACATGGAAGAGACTTGAATGTCTCGATTCCTTGCATCATCCCCAAAAGGAAAACACAAGACAAATGAAAAATATGCTAATGACATAGAGAAGGGTGTAGGTACATATAGAGGAATACAAAAAGAGAGAGAGAGAGAGATACATAAAATGAAACATCACGGGGGATCACATTACACACATGTAATCACATAAAGAAACATGAAAAAGAAAAAGACTAGTAAGGCACATGTGATTCAACCTAAAGCAGGTCATCTACATCCCAATCTTGGTCTATATAAATGGAAAGAATACAACTAGTGAAAGGGACAATGGCCTTGAGTGTTGAACTAGGGGAAGCACCAAGTTCAACACTCTTTTTTAAGTGAGTTTTCATTTAAGTTCATAGAAGAAGAAAACAATGTGTTCAATTCATCATGCACTTCTTCATCTATTTTTTCAATATCATTGTCATCATCTAGATTAATCACAACTAAAGGTCAAAGGTAAATTTCCATGGAATTTTCTTGTTTATGTTTCGGCGAGGGTATAGAATCATCATGCATTGCTTCAGGTAAGTTTGAATTTTGATTTTCTATGTTGTTGTTGTCTTCTTTTGTTTGTAACCTATGAGCAATAGCATGACATCTACACCTATGCTCTCTAGCACTTTGATTCTGTTTCAATTTATTTTTAATTTGTGTTTGTGTAAGAGTGGCTTTTCCAATCCGAGGTTCCTTTTCTTCCTTTGGAGGGATAGAAGAAACAACATGAGGTTGTTCAACCGCTTTCTCTTTAACCTTGTAAACTTTTTTATCTCTAGGAAGGACAACTAGGTTGTTTACGTTATCTCATGGTCTCTTATTGGAAATGGTAGGAAGACTTGTTATGGGCTGTTCTTGAATATTTGGAAGGTCTTTTGGTTCAATCATTATTTCGTCATGGATAGGTTGAGGCATGTTTCAAAGGGATAGTTATGCTATTTTCTTTGCCTTGAACTTTTGATATGATTTGAAAAAAAAATCTTCACAGGGTTTAATAGGTTCCATAGGCTTGGGCCAAAAGAAATATAATGAAAAATTCCCTTAAGCTGACGCAGGATTAAATCCACTATGATGCATAGTAAAGATGTCATTAATAAATGGAAAATTTAGACATATATGCACAATCGAAGGGACGACATTCATGGAGTGAATCCATGGGTAGCCTAACTTCACAGAAAATTGGTCTAATTGTGGGATGATGGAGAATGAGACATTTAATTTTTTTGGTCCTGAACCATAAATTTTTGGCACTAATGCACTTCTCTAACTCTTCTAGGGTTTTTCACCTAAAAGGAGAGAGGTAGGGCCAAAAATGCTAAGGGATTCATTCAAAGTATGTTATGTGTGATGTAATATAAGCAAAATGAAGTGAACTAAATGCAAGTAAGTGATCTATAGGCTGATTATGAATGCAAAACTAAGATTTAAGGTATGTTGGAAAACACAGTGTTGTTTGCAAATGGTTAAAAAGGATGAACAAAAATGCAAACAAAACCAAACAGAAGGTTGGTTTTTAGAATGTGTGCACCTGGGAAACTAAAGAATACTGGAAAGCAATCTAGAAAATTGATGATGTCTAATTTTGAGCTTACTGGGACTCATTCACCACCTTAGGTGAATCAGTCCTAGTTCTGGGTTTTTATGCACGAAAGTTGTTTTTTGTCAACTAGGAACCAGGATCTGCATATGAATCAAATTTGCACCTTAGGAGGGACTCATTCACCATGCATGGAAAATCAGTCCACTTTCAAATTTCTGCAACTTCAAATTTTTGTTCTACACCTTGACACCTGCACAACAATTTTTCATGGAAACCCAACTCGGGATCTCAAAAAATTCTTGCTAAAATAGCTTAGAATTGTTTTTCTAATGGGGGGTTTTCCTTGGTCAAACCCCTAGTTGGGTAATTAAACCTTGAATGGAGAAATTTTTTCATAAAAACCTATCCTTAGATGTGTTAAAGACTAGGAAGATCTAAAATATGACAAAAGCCATATTCTATTGTTCAAGAATAAGCAATGCAAGAAAGATTTGTATGATGCAAGATCTCAACCCTAGAAACCTAACAACACATGAAAAATGGAAGTGAAATAACATGCAAATGACAAACAAACAACATTCCAACCTTAATCTAAAGATAGAGTGAAAATGGAAGATGGAATCAATATGAAACCAAGTCCTTAGGTGTGATTTGGTCACGAGTTGCACCTCTTCACCCTATATTTCTTCATGATTCACCATAGGCATCCATAATCAACCCTTTGCAATGTTGAATCTTGACAAAAAGAGTGAGCTTCAAGACCTGGAAAAACCCTAGTTTGTTTCCCTAAAACTTCAACTTTTGCTAATGAAACTTGTGGTAGAAGACTTGACTTAAAAATTGCTTTTGAAAGATGACTAAAAAGATGTGTGAAATGACTTGAGATGAGTATTTATAAGCAACAACACCTGACATTCACCAGAAATTTATGTTAAATTAATTAAATTCCCGCTCAAAATTGATTTTTTCCTCAAAAGGGACTCATTTTCCACCCTTGGCGAATGGGTCTCACAAGAGGGGACTGATTTTCCCAAGGTGATGAATGGGTCCCACTACTAGTTTTTGAAGGTGGGTTTTTGGGGCATGAGATAATTAAGTATTTTTTTGGGTTTTATGTGATTTCTCAGGTAAAACAGGCCTCTAGATCAAAAATAATGGGTCTTAGGGGCCTATAAATGTTGTTTTAGAGGAAAAATGATGCAAAGGGACTCAAATTTGGGTCAAATTACATGTGAAATTGTCTCTTTTCTCAAGAGGGTCCAATTTTCTATGGTGCAGGTCTAACCTTCAAAGGGAGATGTATCGAGCCAATCATAGGACAAGAAAAACCATTATGTATCTTGATATAGTTCATGAACATATAGGAATTCATCAGTGATCACATTCTCTCCATAGATGGGATCAATCAATATCCCATTAGTGGGATTATCATTTATTCGACCAGCTATGTAAAGAGGACCATCAGGTGTACGTTTAACTATGTCATTTTGTGAGAAAGAAATGTCAAGAGGATTTTTAGTTGATTCTTCATGAGGTCTAGCTTCAATAAATGCTACCATTTCAATCATTTTTTCTTCATTGATATCTTGTATGCTTTCATCATCCATGTCAACCTTCATCACATCATTCTTTGTTTCACTAGCTTTGATAAATGAAATAGTGTGCATAGGTATGGGATTTGTAAAGATTTGTAAATTTTGGTTTGGAGGAGCTATAGACTTGTTACCTTGATCATTCACACCTCCAACTTGAAGTTGATTATTGTCAATAAGATATTGCACAAGATGTTAAAGACGCTTACATTATTTTGTACCATGTCCATTTTGTAATGATAATGAAAATAAGTATTTTGTTGAAAGCCTTTAGGAAATGGTATATTAGGATCATGCTCTCTAACATGAGGTAAAGTAAGCATGTTCTTCTCAATAAGTTGTAGCATGATATTATGAAGGGTATCAGGCAAGGGAGTGAACTCTCTATCCCTTTCCCTAAAAGTAATTTTTGTCTTTATAGTAACCACTTTATTATTAGTTTGTTGACTTGTTTGAGGGGAATTCAGTTGTAAAAAAGCCCTTATTTTGCTTCTTGAAAGGTTGATAGCTATTTTGAGTTGTGGATTCAAACTTTTCAAGATGACTAGGGGGATTTTTCACATCACGACCACAACTCAAATTTTGATAATCATGAAGGGATATACATAATTATGTAAAGGATGGAAATCTCAACATTTCAAGTTTTCTTTGGATTTTATCTTGTAAGTTGGAAATGAACATTCATTGGAGGTCGGTGTCAAGGATCTTAATGTTGACTTGTGAATAAAGTGTTTTCATATCTTGCTATGTAATAGGCCACTTTCTCATCCTCTTTTTTACATTTCATTAAACTAGCAAGGGTCATATTAGGACCCATGTGAATATGGAAGTGATTGTAAAATCCATCGACAAGTTCATTGAATGAACCAATTGAATTATTTGGTAAAGAAGAGCACCACACCAAAGCAGTATCCTTCAAGGATATAGGAAATATCTTAGCCAAGAGTTTATCCTCAAATATAAAATCACACACAAGGTTGTAAAAGTGGAAACATGGCTAACAGGATCTCCTTTTCCACCATATTTCTCGAATTGAGGCACTTCCAGTACCTTGTGGTATTTGTGCTCTTAATATGTCAAAGGATAGTGGATTGGATTTAATGTATTGCAAAGGTTGACTTTTTTTGTTTTGTTGTAAGGTTGCAACTTCTTGTTGAAGGGATGTCATGGTTTACAAAAGTGAGTTAAGGATAAGGTCATTTTGATTGTAAGGTTGAGGAATAAGGTAGAGTGGTGTATGTATGTATAGGGCTAGTGAATTGTAGGTTGGTGAAGGTGGATTGTTGAGGAATTATTATGTTTGATTGGATAGGAATACCTAAGGAAGTGTGCACAATGCTAGTGATTATGATTGTTGTGGTTGATTGAAAGGTTGTTGTAGGTTGAAGGGTTGTTGTAGGTTGGAAGGTTGTAGGTTGAGTACTAGTGTATGTAGGGATGAACATGTGTATTGTAGAAGATAGAATTGGAATTCAACCTTGGCTTTGGGTAGACCCTAAAGCTTGAGTACAAGCGGTGATGGTAGGAATGATGTTGGTAACATTAAGCACATTGGTTGTAGGAGGTGAAGTCAAGGGAAATGAAGTATGCAAACTATGAGCCATAGAGGGTTGATTATCAATAGTATCGAAAAGAGAGTTAGATAACCCAAGATCCACGATGAGTGAAATGTTGTGGGATGACATAAGGGTAAAAGTACAAAGTTGTGTCACACTTTCGTCCAACTTATTAGCACAAGTGAATTTTAGTATTTATAACTAAAAATCAATTTGGGTCAAACACATGATCTCGTAAGATTCATTCTAGATAAGTTAAATATGTCCACAACTTTTCCAACTAAAATTGTTGGCTAAATGCATATGTAGTACCACTTTGAGGCCAATTTACTAAAAAAATGAAATTATTTAAAAAATTTAATTGTTCAACAAATCCTACTCATATAAATAACATTTTTTTTTAAATGTAAAAATACCCTTTTATACATCAATAAGTGTAATTTTCAAATATATATTTATTTTAATAGTTCAATCATTATTTATATTTCATTTTTAATTTTTATTAAAATTAGGTTATCAACACAAAAATATTAAGTTGATTACTATGTAAAGAAAAATACTAAAACTTATTAATTTTTTTTAAAACAATATGATGCCCTAGATAGAAGAATTTAGATTAAGATGGTATAATTTGTTTTCGATTTTAGATAAATATTTAATATAAAATTTTATGTCAAGTAGAAACAACCATGTTTTAATACACACACATTTAAATATTTATTAAAATTGTAATTTACACAAAAAATTTGAAGGAAAATGAAGAAAATTTACTATATAAAGCTTGACGTCTCATGTAACATCATTTGTCAGTATTTTATCAGTAACTAAATTATAGTGTTAATTTATAAAAAACTATATTCAAATAATTTTTTAATTTTGTCAAAAAAAAAAACATAAATATACTAAAAAATAGACATTTTATTAGTTAACATCATTTCAAAATTGAAAACATATGCCACTTTCTAGTGATTCAAGTTTAAAAGTTAGATCAATCACTTAGTGTTGGTCATTTCATTTATAAAAGTGTGACAAAGCTTTGTACTTTTACCCATGAGACTCGAACTATGTCTTACAATAGTATTGCTAATAGGACACCAAATTGTAAAGCTCATACAGTTTTTTTGAACCTAGTGTACAAACCCTAAATGGAAAGAGGCAATGCAATGACCTAGAATGAAATGCAATTTACTAATTACATAATGCAATAAGCTTAAAATGAAATGTTTTAATGCAAGTTTGAATTTTGATAATGCACTAAAATGAAGTAAATTACGCTAAATGCAATGAATTTGATGAAACAACAAATAAAAAAATCAAAACAGGAAAGTAACAGTAGCAAACAAAAGTCTATAACTAAGATTTTAATTTCCAGAAAATGCAAATTAGTAGCTAACAAGGACTCATTTGCTAGTAAGGGTGAATGGTCCTAGTTAGGTATTTTAGAGATGTTTTTGTTGATTTTTGAGTGATTTTTAATGCTTTTTCAAATGCCATAAGTTTTAGGTTTGACCTGATCAGGGACTCATTCACCAATAAAGGAAAATGGTTCTTGGTTAGGTATTTTTGGATGGTTTTCAAGCTTTCAATAATGTCTTTCAGTTCCAGGTCTAAGACAGTAACTTTTAGTTTTAAATTTTCCAAAAATGCAATGTGAAAATGCAATGAAATAATGAATGCAAAGACCTAATTTGAAATGTAATGTTTTTATTTTCAAATGCAATTTTATGAGATCAAAATGATATGCACAATGACTAATTTGATTTTGTATTTTTTAGATCTAGATTATGCAAAATAATGCAAGTCTAAACTCTTAATGAGAAGCAATTTTGAATGCAAAGTAAGAAACCCTAAATTAGATCTAATTCAATGCAAATCTAAATGCAAATGAATGCAAGATCTAACCTAGGATGCAATGAAAGACTTCAAAATTAAAAAAAATTGAAATATTCTTGATAGGTTGGGCTCACCAAAATGAGTCAACAAGATGATGAACCACTACATTCCACCATAAAACATGCAATTATGAGAGCCAAAATGCCTAAATACCAATAAAATATTAATCCTAACTATTATGGAAACTATGATCATAGTTTTTAGAGCTTGAAATGATGTGTACCTTGCTGCAAGAAGGTTCTTTTTAGGGCACAAAGGACTCCTTCACCTGTAACGCCCGCCGGGCAAGCCCCAAAGAACAAACATCAAAAGAGTGCAAATTTTTTTTTTTTTTTAAAAAAGAAAGATAAATAATCATCACATCAATATTAAATGATCATATATAACAACAGCATCAACTATGTCCTTTGGGGCCCCCACGAGAATTACGTTGCAAAAATACATTATTAAACTTCATTCCAAAAGATAACAAAAGGAACCATAATGACATCATAAGATGAGTACATACATAAATTTTACCACAAGATAACCCATAATACATTTCATGGCCAATTAAAATTACAAAGTAAATAATTACATTACATCATCTTTCAATGTTACATCATCCATAAAGTTACATCCAGAATCCCAAACATGTGGGATAAATACAATATACCAGTTATCAAAGATACAATGAGATCAACTATAATAAATCTTCAACTGGATAAGATTGAATCCACGAACGCTGATGGGGAACCCAACGGTGTGCGGAGCACGTTCCACCCGACCACCCCCGTGCTAAGAGGTGACAGAGAAGTAACTCTGACCAAGAGTGACAATACAAGGGTACAACCAAATAAAAAGTACCAGCATAAATCCATCACACAATACACCAATTCAAAGAGCAACCAATAACATCAAATCACAATGTCCTAAGGATGCAAGATGATAACCATAATATAAATGAGATCATCCAATACATGATAAAGAAGTAATACTTATAAATCAATTTAATTCAAATTCAAACAACAATATAAATCAATTCCCATACCCCACTTCCAGAGGAACACAATAAGACAACACATGGGCAACTAGGGGAGAGTGTCATCGCATAGTCCTACATGGGCTGTCCAGTGCTCTTCCTCCCAACTGGAGGCGCCGGTCCCATCTATGGCTGTCCTGTGCTCTTCCTCCCAACTGGAGGTGCCGGTCCATAGGGTGACTCATGCGGAGCCGTAGACCTCTCGTGAGGACGAGGCCACGACCTTGCCAACCACGGCCTTCTCAGCCTTCCATTAGTCTGTAGAAGCACTAATAAAGACGAGGCATCCATTTTTAAAATCTTGCAATGATATTACTACCCAACCCAACCCTCCTAAGTTAATTATTAGGTTTTCACTTATTTACTAACTCACTCGTGGGTTATCCTGAGCTCTTCCCCTTAAACGGGGCGCCGGCCCCCACGAGGAGCCACTCTCCCTAGAGACCCATCAAAACAAGGGGGTTGTACCATGCCAAACAATAATCATCAAAGTATGACAACAAAGTAATACGCGAGGCACAAACCATCTCGCAAGTGAAAGTACCACAATAAAATCTCATAATTCAGTACACCCCATTAATAAAATATAACTCAACAGAATTTCAAAATAAAAAGATATAAATTCAACAACCCAACTTCCTCTGGAAGACTAAAGAGTTACATAAAAAGGGTTCCCACATCAAGGAAATAACAATGTCCCAAAACCCAATAAACCAACAAGATTAAATTTCGAAATTAAATAATTAAAAATGGTAACCTATTTAATTCTAAGACAGATTACAAAATCATTTTCTTTCCTAAAATATAATCGTATTACAAACAAAATAATAAATAATGTTGTTAAATCAGCAATTCCCTTTCAAAGTTGAGAATCTTATAAAACAGATTTATTTCTATTTCGCTACTATTTTCATGGAAACAATTTTTGCTTTTATTATATTTTCTAAAACAAAACAAGAAACAGAATCTAACTATACAGATTTATTTTCTAAATAATAACTGAGTTACAGGAAATAAAATATAAATCAGAACAAAATGTCTATTAAACAGATTAACCAGTATATATATATATTTTCTTCTAATAACTATTGCATTAACAGAAAAATATTATTTAAATCAGAACGAAACAGAACAGAATAGTTGCATCCATTCCTTTGTTTATCTATCAGCTTAATATAACAGAATATATTCATCAAAACGAAATTTAATATAAATGTACATTTTATTTTTAAACAGAAACACAGAATAATAAATTGACTAATAAATATATACATATAAATATATACCAAAATATATATATATTGATATATCTTTATAAATATAAACATCTGCAATAAAAGAAATCACCATAAAAATTCGCGGAGAATTAAAAACTTAACAATAAAATTTATATGGGAATTTTATTCCCAACGCGTACCGCTCGAATTAACTCGTCGCAGGCTGTCCCACGGACCGATGGCGGGGTGGTGGTGGGTACGGCCAAAGCCAACCCCCACACACAGCCACCATCAATGCATATGAAATTTAAACAAAAATTTGAATGTTAAATAAAATTTTCGGCGGATTAAATTTTTTTTTATTCTATTTTCTTTTCCTCAACAATTTCATAATTTCGAATATATATATATATATATATACACACAGAGATAAGAATATATATATATATATTTATTTTTTTTAAAGGAAACAGGGAATATATATTACTGCATATTGGCTGTGCCAAATTGAAAAAAAATAGAAGAACTATTTTTAATAAAATACAGACACAGGCCAGAATATCATACCCAGAAATTTACTGGAAATAAAAATTGTCCCTACCCATATATTTTAATATATATATATATATATATATATATATATATATATTTTGAAACAATTTGAGACAGCAACTATTGTTTGTTCCCAGATTACACAAAAACCCTTGTTGATTCAGAAACCCCAAAGAATTTCATTGAATAAATAACAATTCTACATTTTCTAATTTAACCATTTTTGAATTAACCATACCCCCAGCAGATTTTCTTTCTACAGTCATTTAATTTTCCATCCTTAAAATAAATTGCACACACACAGAAAGCAATTCATATTTAACAGAGAATAACGATATCAAGAGTAGAACCTGGCGTCCTACGCTTGCAGTAAACCGTAGAAGTCTTGCCCCCTCTTGCTGCACTATTCCTTTGCTGCAAATCTCCCAGCAACAGATCCAGAAAACTTCCTTCCTCTTCCAATTTCTCCAAAATAGAAAATACTAAAGACTCAAGAAACTGATTGCCAAAAGAATTTTCCCATCATTCGAACCAAATTCCCTCAAACAAGAGAAGCTCACAATAATTTTCATGCCCAAAAGCCCTTTCAATTCCCCTTCCCGAGAATACCAGAGGTCATAATTCAAAAAAATCAAATAATATTTTACCCTAATTTCATTTTGATGTTTTTCCCAAATAACAAATGCATTTAATTAAAACTAAATAATTTATAATTCATAACATAAACTTTTTATTTAAACAAATGTATAAATATGCCTTATTTCCACAATCTTTCATTAAATATTTACTTATTTAAAAACAACCATTGAGAGATTCCAAATAAATGCAATATTTCTATTATTTCTAATATTTATTCATTGCCACATTTAATTATGATTATATGTTTTTTTTATTTTACCAATTACTTAATTATTTAATTTACCACATAAAACCATTCACTACTTTAGATAAATCATATAATCATACAAGGACCAACGTAACCACTCAAACGAATGAGACTACTATGCACAAACCATAAAGATACAAAACTGTTGTCAACTTGGTACGGAGTTACTTTTCATGTCACCTCAAATAATTCAACTTCCTGCCGTTGGGTTGGTTCAATGCTCGCCCAGACCTACCGAAATAGGTGGAATCGAGTCTTATTCCTGCAAAGCCTGCATCCACAAAGTGATATACAATATACATAAAATCAAAGCATTGTGAGGAGGATTCACAGCATAGCAGGGCGCTCGCGAACGAGTGATGCTACCTGTCCCCCCCCACCAAAACATATCATCATAAAATTTTACACCGCATCATAAATTACTATTCTAAAGTCTATTGCATTCCAAATAACCCATCAAATGATCATAATAGAATGTCATCGCAATATCCATGGCATCATAAGAATATAGTAATTTAGTGGAAAATGGGTCCCTATTAGGGTTCTTGAAACTGAGATCTGGGTTATGTACTTCAATGTCTACACTCTTAGATCCTCGGTTTTCAGCTCCTAGAAACCTATAACCAATTTTATATCCTTGATTTTGTGTTCTTGCATTTGAATGACAAATTTGCAACTTGACAATTTTGACAATTTTGCTTCCAATTCTTTCTCCACTTGATCTTCAACCTGTAAACCTATTGATGAGGGCACAAACTGAGACACAGAAAATAACCCACAAACAAGAGAATAATTTTATTATTTAGAAAATGGAACTTCTTACATGCAGAGGATCTCAAATCCCCAAGTTTTACAACACATGCAAGTTACAGAAAACTCCAGAATCACCCTTTCACAATATGCGAGCTTGTCCCCGAAAGTTACCCAAAAATACTAGAAACCAGCCCATAAATAGAGCTCCTCTTTAGTTTGGAGCCAAAACAGCATTAAAATTTGAGTTTAGGCGGTTTGGCGCCAAAAATTACAACTTGAAGTTCAAATTTCAAAAGAACATTTGCAATTGTATCTTCTAGAAAGTGCGCCAACTTCCCGGGGCCATAACTTTTGATCTGAGGCTCTGATTCGCGAACCGTTTGAACCGTTGGAAAGGTCTCAAAGTCAACAACGTGCTCAAAATTCACTACACCAATTTTTGAAAGTTTTAGGGCCATTCCAGAAGCTCTAAGTGACTCAAATCCAACTCGGAAGATTTTTCAGGTGCAAATCTGTGAAACTAAAACTGCAATATCTTTCAACCCATGAATAGAAAATAAAAACTGTAAATTGTGAATTTCATTATGACAAAAAGGGTATCCAAAAACAAAAAAATAATCTAAAAAATGATAAACTTGAAATTTAACTATTTTGGGTGATGCAAGATTGCCCTTACACCACTGGATGCTCCTACATCAGACACCTAGGGTAATTTGAGAAGTGACCCCATCATGTCTCAGATGGTTGAGGAAAACCCAACGGGTCAACCGATGCCTTAGATAGCCAGGATGAATCTTCCACAGGCCTTCCTCTCCATTTCACCAGATATTCTGCATACTACCTATTTCTGGTACTCCTTCCCACATGACTATCTAAGATTTCCTCAATCTCATCCTTTCCTGAAGTAGATGCTGGAATCCCACTCTGTTCCATCATTGGTACTTCCTCTGCGCCACCTTCATGATACTCTTTCAAATCTGAAATGTTGAACATAGGGGAAATGTTGAATCCATCTGGCAACTCTACCTCATATGCATTCCTTGAATCATGCTTCTTGAAAATTTTATATGTTATATGTTATATGTTCCCACTGGAAACCTTTCTTTCCTCAAGTGGACCATCACTTCATCACCAATTTGAAACTCCTTATACCTCTGCTTCTGATCTGCCTTAGCCTTATACTGCATATTCATCTTGTTAATATGTTCTCTTACCTTCTCATGTATATCCTTGATGTGTTCTACAAAATCTTCAGCTTCAACACTTATTTTCTTCTCGTAGTCCATCTTCCTTAATTCTGGAGCTGTTCTGGGGCTACCTCCATACACAATCTGGAATGGTGATCTACCAGTGCTTCTGTTGATAAAATTGTTGTAAGAAAATTCTGCCTGGGGTAAGATCAAGTCCCATCCCTTGGGTTTATCTCCTACCAAACATCTCAGTAGGTTACCCAGACTCCTATTAACAACCTCTGTCTGCCCATCTGTTTGTGGATAGTGTGCAAAACTAAACTTCAACTCTGTCTTCAGCTTCTTCCACAAGGTCCTCCAAAAGTACCCCACAAATTTGGTGTCACGATCTGAAACAATACTCTTTGGCAGACCATATAGCCTCACCATCTCTTTGAAGAACAAGTCAGCAATGTGGACTGCATCATGGGTCTTCTGACATGGGATGAAATGTGTCATCTTCGAAAACCTATCAACCACCACAAAGACTGAATCATTCCCTCATTGTGTCCTTGGCAAACCAAGAACAAAGTCCATACTTATATCCTCCCATGGCCTCTATGGTACAGGTAAGGACTGATATAAGCCTATATTTTGGATCACTCCTTTAGCCATCTGACATACTATGCAGCTTTGTACAAACTTCTTCACATCTTGTGACAACTGAGGCCAATAATAATGCTCACTGATAATGGCAATGGTCTTATCCCAACCAAAATGTCCTGCCATTCCTCCACTATGCTTCTCCTTTATCAGATTCTCCCTCATGGAACTCCTTAGGATACACAATTGACTTCCCTTAAATAACATGCCATCCTGAATTATGAAATCCAACCACCTTGTCCTATCCACTATAACAGGTTCCTTGCAAGCTTTCCAAGCCTCTACAAAATAAGGATCTTCTACATATAGTGTCTTGATTTCATTGAACCCAACCACTTCAATCTGCATCTTTGTCATCAATGTATGCCTCCTACTTAAGGCATCTGCAACCTTATTTGACTTTCCACTCCTATGTTTCAAAACAAAGGTATAACTCTACAAAATATCTACCCATTTCATATGCCTCTGATTTAATTTTCCCTGACTATTTAGGTACTGCAAGGCCTGATGATCAGTATATAGAACAAATTCCTTTGGCAACAAATAATGTCTCCATTTTTTTAATGCTTGAACTATTGCATAAAATTCCTGATCATATACAGAATACTTTCTCTTGGCATCATTTAATTTTTCACTGAAATAGGCTATGGGCTTACCTTCTTGGCTCAACACTGCTCCAATGGCACAACCACTGGCATCACAATCCACCTGAAACACCTTGTTGAAATCTGGGAGGGATAGAATAGGTTGCTCTATCATCTTCTGCTTCAACAGTTCAAAACTTTTTGCTGCTCCAGTGCTCCACTTGAATTCCTTTCTATCCCCTCTCATTGTTTCAGTTAGGGGTCCACAAATACTACTGAAGTTTCTAATGAACTTTCTATAAAAACTAGCCAAACCATGGAAAGATCTCACCTCATTGCTTGAGTTCTTGGTAGGCCATTCCCGAATAGCCTTCACCTTCTCTGCAGGTCCATCTTGAGATTGCCACATTTTGAGACAACAAACCCCATTACCTGCTCCCCTCTTCACCAAAGCGCACTTCTTGAGGATTAATCCAGCGGTTCTCTTCTCTTAGCCTATCAAAGGCTCACCGTTCGCCATGGATGCTCGCCAGCGTCTTACTAAAATCAAAATATCATCTAGTACACAATAACAAACTTCTAGGAAATTCTTTTTAGTACCATTCACTTGAGCCGCATGAATGTGCTTGGTGCGATGGTTAGCCCAAAAGGCATGACTAACCCTTTCGTCTGAGGCCCTCTTTGATGTGAAGTCTTCATTCATCTCCCTCGAATCCGGATCTAGTGATATCCACTCTTCAGATCAATCTTTGTGAAGTACTGAGCTCCACTCAAATAGTCCATCGGGTCATCCATCCTTGGCAGGGGAAATCTGTACTTGATTGTTATCTTGTTTATGGCTCGAGAATCTGTGCACATCCTCCACTCCCCATCCTTCTTTGGTGCTAGTACTGCAGGTACGGCACATGGACTCAAACTCTCCTATATCAAACCCTTTCTCAACAACTCTTGAACTTGTCTGTTCAACTCCTCATTTTCTACTAGAGTCATTCTATGAGCTGCCTTATTTAGAAAACTAGCTCCAGGAATCAAGTCAATCTGATGACTGATCTTCCTTATTGGTGGTAAACCCTCAGGTACATTATCAGAAACAATATCCTGAAACTCATCCAACATCCCAGAAACTTCTTCTGGAACCTTCTCACTATCCTCCTTACTCACTCTAGGAATCAATGCATAACACACATGCTCAAGCTTCATACCTTCTAAAAATTTTCTTCTATCTACATAACAAATTCTAGCACTACTGCATACCTTTTCTTCAGTCTCCTTCAGGGGTTTCAACTTGTGACGAACCCCATCCTTTGTCAAGGAATAAGTGTTTGCATGGCCATCATGTATAACTCGCCTATCGAACTGCCACGACCTCCCCAACAACATGTGACATGCACCATGGGGATGATATCACAGAGTATCTCATCATGGTAGCTCCCGATCTTGAACTTTACTTCAAAAGACGCTGCTCCTTGCCAAAGGCTTTGTGGTCTTTTACGTAACCAGGCAATCCGATATGGATTCGGGTGCCTTTCCCTTTTTAGCTTCAACTTTGTGACCATCTCCTCTGACACCAGATTATCAGTGCTTCCACCGTCAATAATGACATCACAACATTTTCCTTTACACTTCCACCTTTTGCGAAACAGATTCTTCCTCTGTTCTAGTTCCTTTTCTTGAGTCACTGGGGCTCTCCTAATCACTAGGTTTTCTCCCCTTTCAGCATCATCTGAGTGTTCAGATTGGGCCTCCTCATCTGCATGCGCAACCCTTCCATGACCTTCTAGCCTTTTGTCTGCCCTTCCTTGGTGTTGTGGACATTCATAGGCTCGATGCCCTTCTTCACCACACTAGAAACACGTTCCTCTGAAACCAACTCTTCCCGATCCTTGTCCATATCTCCCTCGTCCTCTACCTCTTTAATCACCATTGTTTTGATCATGAGGGTGGTAGAAGTTATCATTCCTTTGACTTCGGCTAGTACCCACATCTTCACTTTTCTTTTCATCATCATTTCGGCTTCCTGAAGGTCTACCATTGCCCCTTTCACTTTGACCTCCTCATCCTTTTTTCTTTCCATCAAATCTTTTGTTCAGCTTCTCTTCCACCTTTAGAGAAAACTGATACACATCCTCAATGGTGGTCATTCTAACTAGGCTTAACTCCTCCTGAATACTCGGTCATAACCCATTAAGATATCAAGCTACCTTCTCCTTATTGGCCTCTATGTGACCCGTTCTAATGATTATCTTGTGAAAATATTCAGTATATTCTTTCACAAATCTGCTTTCTTGCTTCAACCCTTGCAATTTCTTCAACAGATCTAACTCGTAGTCCACTGGTATGAACTGGTTCTTCAGTTTCTCTACCATGCAATCCCATCTAGTGATATTTCCTTTTCCTCTTCGATTTCTTTCCAACTAGACCTCTTTCCACCAAATATTGGCATGGCCCTTCAGCTTCATTTTTGAAAACTTAACCTGGTCTGGGTCCTCTATTTCCTCATACTCAAAATATTCTTCTAACTCATTGATCCAGTCGATCAACTCTTCTGGGTTCAGACTTCCAGAATAACTGGGGACTTCTGCTCTAGGTCTTTTCCCAATCTTTGAAATGGCCCTTATTAGCCACATTTGGTCTTGATCAATTGCTTCTTCTTCCTCTCCTTCATCCTCACTTTCCTCCCTCAGGTTTAACCCTCTCCTCACCTGCTCTTGTAACGCATCAATTTGTCTTTGGAGGTCTGCCAATGCATCTCTTCCACTAGCATTTCTACCACCTCAACCACCTCTGGCACCACCATGCCTAACAGGCATTACTCTTGGAGGCATCTTTCTTGACCTCGACCCACAACCACGGTCCTGGTGCGAACTACCTCACGATCGGTGATCTATCCACATGCTCAAGAAAATTTCGCTCTGATACCACTTGATGAGGGCACAACCTGAGACACAGAAAATAACCCACAAAAAAGAGAATAATTTTATTATTAAGAAAATGGAACTTCTTACATGTAGAGGATCTCAAATCCCCAAGTTTTACAACACATGCAACTTATAGAAAACTACAGAATCATCCTTTCGCAATATGTGAGCTTGTCCCCAAAAGTTGCCCAAAAATACTAGAAACCCACCCATAAATAGAGCTCCTCTTTAGTTTGGAGCCAAAATAACATTAAAATTTAAGTTTAGGCAGTTTGGCACCGAAAATTACAATTCGAAGCTCAAATTTTAAAAGAACATTTGCAATTGTATCTTCTAGAAAGTGCGCCAACTTCCTAGGGCCATAACTTTTGATTCGGGGCTTCGATTCGCGAACCGTTTGAACCGTTGGAAAGGTCTTGAAGTCAACAATGCACTCAAAATTGCTATGTCAATTTTGGAAAGTTTTGGGGCCATTCTAGAAGCTCTAAGTGCCTCAAATCCAACTCGGAAGATTTTCAGGTGCAAATCTAGGAAACTAAAACTGCAATATCTTTCAACCCAGGAATAAAAAATAAAAACCATAAATTGGGAATTTCATTATGATGAAAAGGGTATCCAAAAATGTAAAAACACCTAAAAAATGATAAACTTGAAATTTAACTATTTTTGGGTGATGCAAGATTGCCCTTCACCACTAGATGCTCCTGCATCACCTACAAACACACATTCAAGGGAAGGAAAAAATTGTTGATTTCTAGTGAATAAGGGTTTTCCTAAGTCAAACCCCTTTTAGGTAATTAAACTAAATGATGAAATAATTAAATTAAATCATTAAATAATGGAATAATAATACCTTGGAAGATGTCTTGGAGTGTAAATCTACAAACTAACATGTAGTGGCCATGAAGAATCTAGATCTTGATCTCAAATAAGATGTATAACAATACTTGCAATGTAGATCTTCAATGCTACATCCACAATCTTAGCTCAACAACGTGTATGAATGCACTATGCCTTTGTCATGATGGAATGATCTTGAATTGTTGCAATGAGTCTTCAATCATCTACCCTTGAATGTCTTTGAAATTCTTTTGTAATGCTCTTGTAAACTCAAACTTTCTTTATTGCATGAATGGTCAAAGTTGCTAGGAGAAGCTATGTGAATTAACCCCATATTTATACTAAATCTAAATATTAACCCCAAAATTCAAACAGTTCAAGTTGACACCAAATCTAGGATAGAAAATCACTAGAATCCCACAAAAATTAAATTAAAAAATGGGTGTCCTACACAAGGAAGACCCATTCACCACTAAAGGCGAATGGGTGTTGGCACAAGTTTCTAGGACCTTGCTTCGGAAGGGTGAAAGAACATAAAAAACCCACCTCAAATATGCAAAGAAAGGGGGTCCTATGTGGAGATGACTCATTCGCCATTAAAGGTGAATGGGTACTGGCACCATTTTTCAGGACCTTAATTCTGCCAAATTTAATGTTATGTAATTTGAATACTGGGTGTCAGGATGGATCCTCGAAAGGTGTCATTAATAAGGCTTAAATTTGAATTAAAGGGGCTAGTTAAGCTCAATTAACCATAATTAATTAAAGAGACCCTAGATAAGTGTGAAAGTGTGTTACTACATTTTACGACACCATAAATAAGGTACAATTTAAGTATAATTTTTTTAAAGAGGGCCCTAGATTAATGTGAATTTGTACAACACATTACAAAACTAAATCTAGGAAAAATTTGGTTAATTCAATGACAATTATTCCCAAATTAAGTAAGAAAAAGGGTGAATTTTTCCATTACTACATTTTGCAATTAAACCTTGATAGAAAGATAATAACAAAGGAGAAGGAAATGATGAATGAACAATGCTTGCTACAACCCACCATTATTCAATGGCTTCCCTTAGAGGACTGAAGTGAAACACATCTCTCCAAGGAACTTGTTTTTTCTTTGCTTGATGGCTTTGGATACTTGAAATGCTTGGATGTTTTAGGACCAACAATGCATATTATCCTTCACAAGATGACATGAACATGTACATAGACTTGAACATGATGTTAGGATCTTGATTGTTGCAACAAATGACTGATAAATTGCTCTTGAATGCTCAATTATGCTCTTGAAAATAATATTTTCTCTATAGGATTGCTTTATAAAGTTTTTTTTTTCTAGTTGGATTTCACATGATAAAAAGATATGTATTTATAGGTTTTTATCTAATTTCTTAGAAATTAAATTCTAGAAGCATACAATTGCAAGTTATTAGAATGCCACCAAAAACATATTTTAAAAAATGGGTCTTGGCACTTAAATGGGTGAGGGTGAATGGGTCCTAGCCTATAAGTCCAAGACACACAAATTCCATGGTGATTTAATTATTAATTGCATTTATTTAATGTTAGTTATCCTTTTAGAAAATAGAAAAAATAAGGCTTTGGAATGCATAATTTGACAAATTAGAAGTCTAATTAAGTCCATTAAATTAAGGGACCCAAACATAGTGTGAAAGGTATATAATTTCCTACACTACAAAAACATATAACACCAAATATAAGTGGGGAAAACCCTTTTGGGAGAAAAACTCCACACTCAAAAATCCTAGACAATGTATTATCTATAAACAAATGGTTACAATACACTTACAATGAAAATCTATACATGATTTTTTCTATGTTGCAATTCTGGAGTCAATCTAGCAGCTTAATGGTATCTCAACAACACAACAACACACCACTCCAAAATACAAGTGCTCAATATATATGAGCTTACAATGCATTAATTATAAATTTCTAAAATCAAATGTCAAAGGCTGAATATGCAACATGGAAAGCACCAAAACTACTACACATGCATAATGCTAAGTTTCCAATATTGAAATTGTCAATTTTCACTAAACGTGTACATGCGAAAAAATAATTGCACCTCAAAAACTCACATTCCATGCAAACTCAACATGAAAATATAAAATGCCTTCATGTACAACTCCACCAGTAAACAATAACTTCCAACTCACTCCTCCTCAAAAATAGAAACTGCAAGTTATAACTCACAAGACAACATGAGATAATTATCAACATTAAATAATTAAATAGTCAATGCTAAGAAAAATCAAAGGTTGAGACACTTTATTTTCCTAAAAAAATTCAATACATAATTTTAAATATGAAGGTGGTTTTCTTTTGGACTTGCTTGTCCACAAACCCTCAATAAAATTGTCTCACGCTTCCAAACTACACTCCATTGTTGTTAAACTACACTGGTTTTCAGTCAACAAGAATATATCGCATCTCCAAATCAAATGGGATCTCCTAAGTAAATCAAATCAAATATCACACCTATAAAATCCATATCAAATCTGCTTGGTTCTCTTGATTTTGGAGAAAGCTTCACATGACAAAGGTTACTAAAGTGTTCGAATAGAGAAATCGTCCATAGCTTGTGATGAAAATTTGCATGCCAACTTTTTCAGATAATGAATGGAATTAACTCGATATTTTTTATGCTCTTTTTATTTTCCAAATTTTAGGATTTGGCATAAATGCTTCCTTGTATTCTTCTGTTATGACTGGAGTTGTGCTTGTGGGTTTGACCATTGTATTTGTTACCCTTGTACATAGATTTGGGCGTAGAGCCTTGCTAATTAGCTATGGAATTTAGATGGTCATATGTCAGGTATGTGCATGGTCTCCTCAGATGGAATTACAGCACCACTAGCCAAGTTGTTCACTTTTGGATGGGTCCATTAATGGGAGGTTGAGTATTTATTCACCAACTACTATCAACATTTCTGCCTAAACTTAACTTGCTATCCCACCTAAATTTTCCACTCCACTCTGCATTTGGGTCATCTCTAGTTTCATTTATGCTTCCATACATAGTTGGATATTTCATATTTCTGGAGGAGCGACCAATCTGTGCTTTTATTTCTGCCATAAATGAACAGCCAGGTTCCTTTCAATATTATTTTTTATATCTTTTATTTTTCCTATTCCAAACCCATTGCATATGATTTCAATATTGTAGGAGATTTCACATCATTTATTTCTATTATTTGAAACCCATTGCATATGATTTCACAAGGGTAAAATAAATGATTGTTAGTGGGTAAGCGATTCCTATTTACAGGGCATGCACATCCTTTTTTTAATAACTAGTGTTCCCATTTTTTTTGTCGAATTTGAATAAACGCCTTATCTAGATCTATAAAAATAAAAGTCCATTGTATTATAATATGGAATAACTTATTTTTTCAGTTTATTAAAACTTCCATCTATGCATGAAAATTTTCACCTATGTGCATTGCAAATATTTTGAAATTTTGGTATATTTTAACCTTGATCAATTCATTTTTGTACAAATATCTATTAGAAAATTCAATCATCCATAGTGCAAGAAATTTTTATTTTATTATATTTAATTATTTTTATATCTTTGAAATCTGCATAACGTCATTATTTTCTTATATAATTAGTTAAACATTAACATCCTATTGACCTAAGACCAAAAAAGTATTGCACTAGGAAAAGTGTATTGTGTATTACGTATTATGGTGCACTTCACTAGTAAAAGTGGGTTTAGATTGGTTATACCCTAACATTCCCTTGACATGTTAAATAAAATAAGCTTAAGCGATAAATCATTAGAATTTCATAACAAAAACTCAAAATCACATAGATTTAAAGAACTCAATAAAATGTGGTTTAATTAGATTTTAGGAGACTTACGAAATTCAAATGTAAAACATATTTGGAAATAAAGAAATAATTAAATTTGAATTGATAATGACAATTAATTTGTGGAGAAAAATAAAATACACCAGATTAGAATTTAAAAGCCCTAAAAATAAAATAGATAACTTAAATGACATAGAAATATATTTACAAGTATATATATGTATTTTTGATTAGTTATTAATGAGAATCATGAATTAAAATCAAAATAAACAAAGGGGTATGCATAAGGTTTGGTTAAAAACACTACAAGTATGGAGGCTAAAAAAAATGGGTTGCAAATTTCAAGGGAAATTTGGGTGTCCTATATAGGTAGAACAAATGGTGATTCTTAGTAGAGAAAATTGTAGAGTACAAAATCCATAATATTTTGTTAGAAGTGAAAAAATAAATAAGATAAAGTCATGTTATAAGTGATGCTTAGAATGTCTCAATAAAAGTAGACTTAGAGTAGGAACTAGGTTCTATTAATCAAATCATGTGTGTGCATGATTCAATTACTCATTTTTGTGTCGACTTTGAATTGGCATTTAAAAAAGGATACTAGGCACATAAAAATAATAGAGTTATCTCTAGTCATACTCAAGGCATAACTCCATTGCTACTTAAACATCTAAAGAATTAGTAGAGATACCTAATTCACTATTTTTTTTATTTTTTAAAATTTTCTCATTTTTTTTCTTATTGTTCTTGTATTCATTTCTTTTGATTTTCTTTTTAGCTCAACTAGCAAGCTATGAATCTTGTTACCTAGTTTGGGGACCACCAATGGCATGTGAGAGGATCTCTCAAGAAAAGAGAAAATGTATTACCTAAAACCACAATGGGTCACCCTACCATACTATACAATACAATGTTTGATTATTATTTTGATTAAATAAATTATCATGCATACTTAGCAAGTTAGCAATAACTCAACTAAGAAGGGAACAAAACCTAAGGGGGAAAGTGCATTGAATTGGGGGAAAAAAGAGGCAAAATAATAAAATTTCACTATAACATGATCATGTTACACCTAATGCAAACATTTTATATACAACATAAAGGAAAAATCCCCTTGGCACTCACATTTTTACCACCAACAACCACAATTGATTACTACAAAAAGACCAAAACATAAGAGCATCTTCCATATTTTCTTATATTTCTAAATTATATTCTAGTCTTTCTTTAAATGCCACATCATAGAATATGTAAGAGGTCAATAATTTATTTTCTTTTTAATCAAATATTGTTTATATTTTATAAATTTCAAAATTTTAGAATAATTTTTTTATTTCTTCTCCCAAATTCTCGAAAACTCAATCTGAAACAAATTTTAGATGAAGAAATGCCTAAAGAGAACCCTCCATCACTAAAAGGAAGAAAAGTACATGAAAATGCCTCCTAAACCAATCTAATGAGGAGACTTTTGTGCAAATTCTTAAATTTTTTCAACTACAAGTTAAGTAGAAACATATATAAATAGAAAATAAGCAATATACCCTAAGACAAATGTATGTGGGAAAAATCATTTTGAGAGAAAAATCCACACTCCAATTCTAAGGCAACCCAATGCATTCTTTAGTAAGCCAAAGGAATGCAATAAAATTGTAGAGAAATCTATAATAGGAGTATCACCAACATATATTTAACTAGAATAAATATGACAACATAATAGTATCACTTAAAAAAATTAGGATCTTCCACATGGGATATGAACTCTCCCACAAGAAATTTTTTTTAGTAGAATATGAAATAAGAAGTGTATAGAAAATATATTAAAATGAGCATTAGGAATGTAAAGTTGAGACACCTTTTCCTATCAATAATGGATATTTTACTATCAATATCACCAGCTTCCTTTACCAATAGCCTCATTTCTTTTATTATCTTTTACTATTCTTGAACATATGTGTAGACATGTAAAATTGACTCAACACATTATCACACATGTTGAATGCAATTTTCACATTATCAATCCACTATCACCTAGTATCACTGCATTTTCATGTCATTTGCGTCATCTAACCATTTTCCTCTATTAATTGAATAATATTGCATTATTTTATTTAATTATGTCCTAATTTAACATTTTTGCCTATTTTAATTAAATGATTGTTTAATTAAAATTCATTTAACACTTTCCTCTAAAATTAATTAAATGAATATTTATTAATTTTTTAATTAATTCATCAAAACCCCTTTCGAAAAATTAAATAAGTATTCTTAATTATTTAATAAAATCATCATTTTCCCTCTCTTTTGAAGTTACAAGTTAAATTTTATGATTAGTTTATGAAGGAAATATTTGAGAAAACTTCTAATCTTTTTTTCTGCATGGAAGTCGAACGGTCCAAGAAAAACACAAGTTCCTTATTTTAATAACATTTTGATTTGGTGTTTTAAAACTAAACAACCACAACGAGATAAGATTTAAGTTTGGTGCTTTAAAATATACAATGAATTATGACCAATCAAATTTTATTATGTTGACCAAATGCATGTTTTCAATATGTTGACCATTAATGACCAGGAGTGGGAAGATTTCAATTGGTGCTTAAAGGGTATGTGCAGGATCATCGTGCAAAAAACAGGCCCTTAAGTGGCAAAAAATTTAGAAAAATTAGTGTTAGGAAACTTGACATAAATATTTAAATAAGTTATCTATATTATTTCAAAAATATGTAAGAATAGAATTTGTAGAAAATTGAATGTAGTTTCTAAAATACTAGGTTTATTTAAAAATAAATAAAAATCTATTTGGTGAAAATTGAAATTTCAATGCAAGGTACTTAAATTCGAAAATAAGAAGGTGTCCTGACCACCCCAACCATAATAAAATGATAATATTTTTTTGTAAGATTTTATATATAAGTAGAGGACTCATGTCTGATGTGATACATATTTTTGTAATTTTTTCCAAGTAAATAATTAACTATGAATTTTTTATTACAACTTTTAGAAAATATAAAAACTCGTCTGTCTGACCACCTTAACTTGGTCAAAACTTCATGAAATTTAATTTTTTATATTTTTAATCCTATAGTATGTGAAGCATAGAATGTGACACATATTTTGGATTCAAAAAATATGATACCTTTTGAAAGTTATAGATGTTTTTCAATCAGCCTATCGATCAGGACTTTAGTCGTAATTCTAATAGAAAATGAATAATAATTATTTATTAAATTCAAACTAAATCATAATTTATATTTTTGGAAAGCTGAGAATATCCTCTAAAAACCCTTTTCGTTTCATTAATTTTGGGTGAAAAAAGTCGTCAGCCACATACCCTCATAATATTGCCACTTTTTGGCGCACCATGATCCTACACATACCCTAAAATTGAAAAAATCTTTTTTTTGTATTGCACTATTGCTATGAATTGTGTTTGACATCTCAAAGACTTAAATTTGGTGCAACTAAAAATAATATTGTTATCTTCATAACACTTCAATTTGGTTAAATAACTTTGCTCGAGGGATTTCATGAACAATTGCAATGAATTGTCTTTGAAGTGTTTGTTGTGATTGGTAAAGCAAGTATCTATCCTCTCACCTTGCATCCTTGTGAAAATATTGGTTGAAGGAAAAATACTTTGAGCTTTACATTTGAGTTTTTTTCACCTTTTGGCCATAAAGAGAGTGTCTTTCTATGAAACACATCTCATGCTAGAGAATTCATAGTCAAGTCCTTGAAATAGCACATTCATTGGTGGGCTATATAAGTGTTGTGAAAATCGTGAGATAAGTAGCTTCAATGACGCATGTAGTACCCCTCCATTTTGCTTGTGTTTTTTGATAGTATGTTTTTCTTTGATAGACCCTGATACTTTTTCTTGATATATTTGATCATTGACAGTAGAGCGATTGGGGACTTATTTTATGATGTGATGATCTACATTGTTTGGTGGTGATTATTTCTAACACGCTTTATGTTAGCATAGATGTTTACTTGATATGTTATTGCTATATATGCTTTTGGTAGATTAATTGATATTTATTTTGTCAGTTCGACGTGATATTATATTAGTGAGGAGAGCAAAGTTACATCACTCGCTTGCGAGTGCCTATGATTTCCGCAATTTTCTCTTCACAGTGTCTTTCAATCATGGATTATATACATGTATGATATATGTCTGATTGCAAGATTGTAGGTACATGACATCGACTCCACCTAGTTTCACAAGTCTAAGCCTATCCATGTTCAACAGTAATGTTAATTGGAAAATAGTAACGAAGATTTTCCTAGTCTAGCCTCAAACCTAGTCACAGTATGTCATCAGTTTAGGTCTGGTATGTTTGGTTGTCACATCTAAGTTTACCTTGTTATTTGTTAACCAAGGTTTTTTTGTGAGTTTAATGTTTGATGAATTTTCTTTATAATTTAGTGCTTATTTAATTAATTTTAAATATTGTAGATAAAAGCTTCTTATTTTATTTAATTAATTAAATTAGTTTATTTGGTAAGATAATTTAATCATTGTGATTAAAGTTATTTTATTAAATAAATTAATTAATTGATTAAATTTCTTATTATTAAGTGAATAGATTAAATATAGTTTAAATGCTTTTGTGTGAATTGAAATTTTAAATATGTATAAAAAAAAAATGAAATTAGTTTTTGAAATTTTAAATTCTATAAAATAGAATAATTCTTTATAATTGTTAAAAGAAATATATGTGAGTTTGTTAGAAGATATTTACTTAATTTTCCAATTGTGTTAGTAAAATTAAATGCAAATTGTTGTTGAGGATTTTCTTGGAGAGAATATTGCCAGAACTGGGAAAGGCAAGAAAAACACTTTACAGGAAAGAAAAAAAAAACAAAGAATTACTAGAAAAATTGTTAGATTATTTTTGGAGTCTTGATTTTAAAATTTTGGAAGAAGGTCTCAGGATTATTTTCTGGTTCAGTTATTTGCATCTTTCTAGAAGTGGAGGTTTGGAAAGGGCTTTGGAAGTTGCACTCAGCAGGAAAAGTTTTTCTTCAACTTTCAATTCTTCAAGCTACAAGAAAACGGGTTCTTCACTATTTATTTAGTTTATTATGCTTTGAAAAGATTGCCTGTAGAAGAATATTTGATTGAAACTTCTATACTTCTCGGTAAAAATTTGTTGAAAATATTTCTATAGAAAACTTGTTACCTCTCTGTGTACAATTTTGAAATGAAACTTTATAGTAAAATCAGAGAGCAACACAGAAGGTTATTGTTAAACAATAGAAAATTCTCAAAAGAAAACAAAAGGAATCTCAGTAGATTTATAAATGAAGTTCTTTGATAAATTTGAGGAAATAGAAACCTCTAGGAAGAACTTTGCTAAACATTTCTTGTAGAAAATATTTTGAGAATCTAGATTGTAAGTGAAATCTTCTTTATGGAAATTGAAACCCTCTATAAAAAAAGAGAAATTGAAACCTCTATTTTGTTTATTTAAATCTTCCTATAGAAAATTCTTTATTAAAATTTTTCTCTTTCCCAGCAATTTTTCTGATTTATTGTTTATATATATGTGTGTGTGTGTGTGTGTGCATATTTAAATAAAATATGCCTTTCAAATCATATAAAACATTCTCTAAAATTTTAAAAATGAAAGTTCTGAGAATCGCCGTACAAGCGAAATAGGGCACAAATTTTTATTTTTTTTAAATAATAAAATATGGGAGGCACGGGGGGATACCCCCACGGCCGACCAACAAGGGGAGTCAGATGTGAGGGTAGCATCTAGTGTTGCCTTCACAGGTAGTGCCCAATGTTGCCTTCATAGCCACACCCCATTAAGGGGTTCGGCTGTGTAGGCAGCCGGCCCCTACCTTTTTGTTATATCAAATTTTAATTTTTTTTATTTTACTTTTAAATTATAATTATAATATATAAATATATTTTATATATATAATATATTATTAATAATATATGTTATATATGTAACAAATATATATAAATTGTATTTATATAAATTTATAAATTGTGTTTAAATATTAGTGATTATAGATTTATTTTGGATAATTAAAAATATATGTATATATTTATATATTTAAATAAATATTCAATTATAATCTTTTGAAGTGTATTTATTTAAATATATAATATATAGATGATTAGTATATGAAAATCATAAATAGATATTTTTATAATGAAATGTATTAAGTTAAAAAAATTAAAAATTTCATTATAATGCATGAATGTGAAATTGGAGTTAATTGTCAGTTTTAATTTCCATATTGATTGAAAAATGGTTTATATTTTAGTTGATTAATTTCACGCTTTATGTTATTGATTTGATTGGATTTAGAAAATCCTAATATTAGATATTTGATTGGATTTAGAAAATCCTAATATTAGATTTTTCTTATGCCTGAATTGCTTTAAGTTGTTTTTACTCTTATTGGGAATATGGGGATTATACGGGTTAATAAGTCTTCTATATATAGTTTCTTCTTAAGGGAGTTGTTTTTATGATGGTTTCATATTTTGAATAAACTAGGGTAGTGCACATGGTTCTATTCAGTTTTAGACACCTAGTTCTATGAACAGGTTGTGACGTCTGTTGTTATATGGTTGGTATTTGATGATTGGTTTATGTGCACCTTGTCTACCCTTAGATTGTGGAATTAGTTTCCTTATATTATTATAGGGGAGTGGCTCTTTATGAGGGCTGACACATAAAGAGGTGCCAGGGTAACTCATGTAGAGTTAGTTAATCAGTGAAAACTAAATCAACACATTAGGTAGTCTAAAACCTTTAACTAGATTAATTAAGCCTCACTCATGGACTCAAGGGCTAGTTCAGACTTGGGGATGAGTCAAGAAGGCCTGGAATGGGAAAATCAATATCTAGTCATTATGAAAGATATTTGATTCCGCAACAGATTGCATGTGGGGCCGGGTTTCATAAGAGGTTACCAGGGTAACCCAAGATGGGGTCGAGAACCTAGGAAGATTCTCCTGGGTAACCTATGCAACATTGTGATGACACTCCACCTATAATAGCAGTATCCTTGTGAACTTAGTGTATTTGATCCTTCAGTTCTGCAAGCAATGTAATCATTAAATTAAGTTTATACTTATATAGTTTTTTCTATGGTTTTGCTTGTGTCTAGGGTTTGTAGGATTATGTCTAGGGAACCTTTTTACTATCTCCTAGCATGGGGGGTGGGCCTACGGGTAAAACTTGGTTGGGTGGAACGTGCACCTTACACCATTGGGTCCCCAGTTCTTATTCATGGAGACAAGAACTTCTTGATTGGAGAGCTCAAGTGTGAAAATGTACTTTCTCATATTTATCATTTGTATCAGTGGAAACCTTATTCATGTATCACTCCTCAATTGTAATTGGGGAGAAATTTTGTAACATGTAATTGTATACTTTTGTATGACCTACCTCATTTGGAAATGAGTATTGTAAATGTTAATATAAATACAATGTAAGAAAGAATCATATTTGTTCTTTATATCTTCAATGATGTAATTTAATTGTTATTGAATGTATGCTCTTAAGTTTATCAGAATTAAACACATGCTATGTTATTTACTATTGTCATCTATGGGATTTACATGTAGTTTTTCGTCGCGTATCTTAGGGAATGTTTGCATTAGTGAAGTTCATGTATACACTTTAAAAAAAAAATTATTACACTTTCGTAGTCATTGCAACATTCTTTAGGTTATGAGATGGGGCATTATAGATTGGTATAAGAGCAAAGGTTCTAACACTGGATGCTCTGGGTAATTGTGAGCCCATTAGGTTGTCCTAGATGTTACGTACTATAAAGTATTGTTTTTAATTAGCCTTGTCTGTTTTGTATCTGAGACTTGTTCTTTCTTTTTTTTTTTGTAGGATCATGCCTAGACGTCATGGTAGAGGTCATGGTCAAGGTCGAGGTCGAGGGCGTTGGCCAAACCCCTAGGTTACTCCCCCTTAAAGCTCCCATGAGAGCGAGCATGCCAAATAGTTGGGTCCTCAGTTGGAATAGACAAGTGGGGAACAGATTTCGATTTAGCCAGAGGTTGAGGGAGCACAGTTGCATCCCCTACTGGAAGAGGTACTTGCCAGACTTGGTCCAAGGTAGGAAGTTCATTAGGAGATGGTTAGGGAATGTGATAGATCTCCTAGGAGGATTGTTAGTACTACAGAGTAGGATGCCATAGTTGCAGGACAAATGAGAGATTTGTTGAGGGAACGCCCTCCTACATTTGATGGCACAGGTGTTGGTCTAGAAGCAGAGACCTGGTTATTAGACTTGGGAAGATGTTTTGCTATGCACCCATATGGTAGCAATACCCGAGCTAGATGCGCCATCATGCATCTGAAAGGTTTTTCCTCTACTTGGTAGCGTTTGCAGGAGTAGAAGCTCCATCTGGAGATTGGGTTAGTTTCTTGGGAAATGTTCTTAGAAAGATTTAGAGCATGTTTCCTATCTAAGCATTGGAGAAAATGATGAGCTGATGAGTTTCATGATTTGTGTCAGGTGGCTTTATCTGTTGAGCGGTATGAGCATAGATTTTATGAGCTCAAACAATATGTAGGAATTGGAGATGACAAGGTGATGTTGGGGCAACATTTCATCGAGGGTTTGAACACCTATATTAGTGGAGGAGTTAGAGTCTTCGAACTGAAGACTATGGAGGTTGCAGTTGAGAAAGCATGTATTGTGGAGGAGAATCTGACTCTGGCATTAGGTGGACATACAGGTGAAAAGATAGGTAGTGCACATATAGCAAGTTTTGGTCCATGAGGTGGTCAGATATAGATAGGAGGTTCCTCTAGGAACCAACAAACACCCGCTAAGGGTGGACAATAGTAGCAGCAGTGTAATCCACATAAGAACAATAATACACAGTTTCAACAGGGTAATAGTTCTCAGTCAGGAAATAATCATAACCGGTGGCGCAATAAGCGCAATCGACAAGATCAGCCAGCTCAGAGTGCACAGTCTATGGTTAGTAGAGGCAGCTTTCAGCAATCCAATGCACCTTCAGGTGGCAGAGGATTTGGTAGAGGTACTGATTTTTATTCTTGTGGCCAGTAGGGACATATTGCTAGGCAGTCTCCTATGAGAGGTTCTTTAGGATTTGGGCAATTACCGATAGCTTCTAAGCCTATAGTTGGTGATTCAGGCCGTTCTCATACAGTTTATGCTATGGTAAATAACTTCCAGGTTGATCATCAAAATACAGTGGTCGATACTTTAGGTCAGTTACAGGGTACTATTAATGTTACTATTCTTTTTTATTCTAGAGCTATTGATTCATTTATTTCACCTACTATTGTTGAGCGATGTGGTCTTGAGGTGGGAAATCAAGGTAGTAAGTGGCAGGTAGAATTTGCCTCTGGGGTGAAGGTAGTGTTAGAGAATCTTGTACGCAATTGGGGACTAAGAATTGGTTTGTTATCTACCTTAGTGGATCTTCATGTTACACCTCTAGGATTGTATGATATTGTTTTAGGTATGGACTGGTTAGAATCTCATCATGCTATGATTGACTGTCGACCAAAGACAGTGAGTTGTATTAATGACTCTAGTACTAAGGTTGAAATTATTGGTGTTCAAAGGCCTATCTCTTTGCGAATGATTTTTGCTATGCAATTGAAGAGATGTCTTCGTTAGGGTTGTCAACTGTTTGCAACAACAATTAATGACTTGGAGGTAGAGAAGATTCGAGAGATATCTCTTGATAATCACGCTATCCTTAGGGAATTCACAGATGTATTTCCTAGTGTTATACCTAGTATTCCACCAAAATGAGATATTGATTTTAGAGTTGACCTAGTTCCTGGAGCAGAGCCTATATCTCGAGCCCCATACAGAATGACTACTCAGGAACTAGAAGATCTTCATATTCAGTTGGAGGAACTTTTAGATAAGGGTTTTATTCGTCCAAGTGTTTCTCCTTGGGGAGCACCTATCATCTTCGTAAAGAAGAAGGACGGATCACTTAGATTGTGTATTGACAATCATCAATTGAATAAAGTAACAATAAAGAATTGATGATATTTTTGATCAGATCAAGGGAGCTAATGTGTTCTCTAAGATTGATCTGAAATCAGGTTACCATCAGTTACACATTGCAGAAGTAGATATTCATAAAACAACATTCTGAACTCATTATGGGCACTACGAATTCACAATAGTACCATTTGGGTTAACAAATGCACCATCAGTATTCATGAGTTTGATGAATGGTGTCTTTCGTACATACCTTGATTGTTTTGTTCTTGTGTTTCTCGATGATATTTTGATCTATTTGAGAAATATGAAGGAGCATGAAGAGCATCTGAGATAGGTATTGCAATGCTTGAGGGAGAATCAATTGTACACAAACTTGAAGAAGTGTGACTTCTTTCAGATTGAGGTGAAATACCTTGGTCATGTGATTTCTGTAAAGGGTATTGTTGTGGATCCTTCGAAGATCCAAGCCATTGTTGATTGGCCCATTCCTACCAACGTAGCTGAGGTTCGTAGTTTTATGGGTCTTGCTGGATATTATAGATGGTTTGTTCAAGGGTTTTATAGGATTGGGCACCCCATTACTTCTCTTCAGAGGAAAGGGAAGAAATTTTTCTAGACAAAGCAGTGTTAGTTGGCTTTTCAGACACTTAAGGGAAAGCTGACTAATGCACGTATATTAGTTGTTCCTAATCCTACTAAGGATTTTGTGGTTTGCACTGATGTGTCGTTGGAGGGTTTAGGAGTTGTACTGATGCAAGAAGGATGTGTGATCACTTATGAGTCTCGCAAACTCAAGGATCACAAACTAAATTATCCCACTCATGATTTGGAGCTTGCTGCAGTTGTTCATTCATTGGTTCGATGGAGGCATATCTTATTGGGTCACCGTTTCTACCTTCATAGTGATCACCGTAGTCTGCAATATATTTTTACACAGCCTAATTTGAATGCTAGACAAGGAAGGTGGATGAAGTTCTTGTGTGAGTATTATTTTGAGGTGAAATATGTTCAGGGAAAAGAGAACATAGTGGTTGACGCTCTCAGTCGCCGACAACACGAGATTTCTACTATTACTCTTGAAGTTGATCTGAGGAGCCAAATTTTAGTAGCACTTCCTATAGATAGATTGTATCAGGAGGTGAAGATGGAGATTGAATCAGGTAGACCTCTAGAGGGTAGATTTACAGGGTATACTCTTGAACTAGATGGTTTATTGCGACATTTAGATCATATCTATGTACCATATTCATAAGGTCTTCGCACATTGATTATGACTGAGGGACATTGAGCACCTTACTCAGCTCATCCTGGTGTTAAGAAGATGCATGCGGATCTTTGACAGTTGTATTTTTGGCCCAGTATGAAACGTGATATCACTAATTTTGTATCGAGATGTCTTGAGTGCCAGAGAGTTAAAGTTGAGAATCAACATCCCAAAAGATTATTGCAGCCACATCTCATTCTTGAATGGAAATGGGATATTATATCTATTGATTTTATTGTTGGATTACCTATGTCGTCATGTCAACATGATGCCATTATGGTTACTTTTGACAAATTGACTAAGGTAGCACATTTTTCTCCAGTACAATCATCTTATAATGCTTCATCTTTAGCTAGGATATTCATGGAGGATATTATTAGGTTGCATGGAATTCCTCATAGGATTATATCAGATAGAGATCTTGTGTTTACATCAGCCCTATGGACTTCATTACAACATGCTCTAGGTACACAGTTGAACTTCAGTTTAGTATATCATCCTGAAACCAATGGTCAGATAGAGAGAGTCAATCAAATTCTTGAGGATATACTTAGAATGTATGTAATGGACCAACAATCACGTTAGGAAGATTATCTATACTTAGTGGAATTTTCTTACAATAATGGATATCAAAGCTCCATAGGTATGCCCCCTTTTTAGGCATTATATAGACATCCTTGCCGGACTCCATTGAGTTGGGATCGACTTGAGGATAAAGTGTTACTTGGACCTGAGATGCTTTGAGACATGGAGAAACAAGTTGATTGCAACAGAGAACATCTGATAGCAACACAGGATAGACAAAAGAAGTATGCCGATGTGCATAGAGTGGACCGCCAGTTTTCACTTGGTGATAGATTATTTCTTCGACTGCGATAGCAAAAGAGTCCAATCCGTTATGGAAAAGGATCTAAGCTTGTGCCTTGATTTGTTGGGCCATTTGAGATTCTAGAGAGGATTGGTCCTGTGGCGTATTGACTCACCTTACCACCCATTTTTTTGCGTATTCATGATGTCTTCCATGTGTCAGTTCTCAGACCTTACAATCCTAATATTTATCATGTACTTGATTGGAATGTGTTCCAGGTAGAGGATGGGAAGCTGGCTTTGGAGCCCATGGGCATTCTTCAGTGCCAGAGGCTTGTTCTCAGGGGTCGATATGTTGACCAGGTGAGGATCCAATGGGATCCTAGTCATGAGGCATCTTGATAGAACAAGGGTTGGATTAAGATAATCACAATCTCAATGCTTCGGGTCTCCGTTGGACAACCCTGGTGTTGCTGCCTCCACCAAACCTATAGGTTTCCAAATCAATTAGGCAACCCTGGTCTTTGCTGCTAACCCTGCTATCAACATACCAAAACATGCATAATGTCTTAACCAATCATTTCTTGATGCTCTTTTTCCACATGCACAAACTAGCCCTTAATCTTCTAAAGACTAGTCACCTTTCCATACTGCCAACCTTGTTGCAGGGGCATGTGGCACCTTCCAAAACCTCCAAGGTTATCTTTTCCAAGTGTTTCAACAATACTAAGCTTCAGCTCTCCAACGTTTTTTTTTTAAAACAGTGTGCTTGGTTCTTGGACAGGCTACAAGCCTCAAAACCCCTCTTTTAGCCTTCTCAACTCAAAGGATAGGCTAGAACTCTTCTATTCCCTCTAATTTTTCCAATATTTTTATTGTTTCTCTGGTTCCTTTTCCAAGCTCAGACAAATTCTTTGGAGTTTGAAGCCTTTTTTTGCCCGTACAGGGGAAAAAATCCAACCTAGGGTAACCTAGGGTTTCTTAAGACTCTTCATTGGCCTATTCTGCTTTTTTGACCACAAAAGCATTAAATAACCTTCTATTCACCACTCCACACTTTCTTTAACCTGTCTACATTCACAATACACATTAGATTTTAACATTTCACACCCCTGCTATGTTGAGATTTCTACCCTCTTGACTGTCTTTTCTAGCCGGGTCTCCAAACTCGTTTAGAAACAGTCATTCTGCTTGCCTTTTGAACCTCTAACAACTACCTTATTTACACTATTTACATTCCTGGAGCCTAGAATTGCTTCCACTATGTCCATATTGCCTGGTGCGAGCAGAAACAATGCTAAAACTCCATATTTCTGGTTTCTTTTACTAGTCCAAAACAGAGTTAAATAAAATACAGATTTTAATAAAATGCAGAAAGCGATGAAAATACTATTTAAGAATAACAAAACAGAACTTCTATACATTTCTTCACATGCTTTGAAACCAATAAAATCTCTATTCCATTATTCTATTTGCTATCACGCAGAAAGTTTAGGAAAATAGATTTCTTTTTCAACAAAAATTACTGCCTCTTGTTTATTCTCATAAAAAAACACCTTTTCAAAGCTTCCCACCATTCAAAAATCATTCATCAACATCAAACATGGTCGATGATTGCTTTACAAACCAAAATGAATCAGTTAGGTTTCAGTTTTGGGCTTAAAAGTGGAGAAAACACGTTTTTTCGAAAACACATTGTGTTTTTCGATTTTCCCAAAATCTAAGGAAACGCCTACCAAATGATTCCTAACTTATTCCAAATTAAACCTAAGCTTAAATATGGTCCCCTTACACCTTATCAATGGTGTATTAGACCATACACAACAAAACAAAAAGATTAAAACATTATAATAAAATTTATGTTTGTATTTTGATACTTGTATTTTGGGTGCTCCTGCACCATTCTCCCCCTCTCAGCACGAAGACGAAGATCTGGAAGGTGTCAGAAATGATGGATCAATTCCATGCTTCTTGAAATCTGCTTCTTCAACCCAGGTAGCCTCAAACTCAGGTTTTCCTTTCCATTTGACAAGGTGTTCCATATATGCCTTGTGTCTCATTGCTTTCTTCACCCTGGACTCCAAGACCACCTCTGCTTGAGCTTTCTCTTGACTTGGAAGGGGTATATTAGTGATATCCTAAAAGATTTCTTAAATGTTCTGAACTTCGTCATTGGCTGTACCCTTGTACCGGATCAGATGAGCAACGTTGAAGACTGGAGATATGCCCAAATCTGATGGAAGTTCCACTTTGTATGCATTCTTTCCATACTTAGCTATCACCTTGCATGGTCCTACCTGTTTCATTTGCAACTTGGTGGACATCCCCTTCTGCAATCTAGATTTTTTGAGGTGAACCATCACATAATCACCCACCTGGAACTGCACATCTCTTCTTGTCTCATCAACTTTGTTCTTCAACTTTTGTGTTGCTACTGTGATTGTCCTCTTAACCTGCTCATGAATCTCCTTCATGGTTTGAGTGAAGTTTTCTGCATGTCCACTCCTATTCTCCCTTGTTCCAAGGTCTCTGAGCTCACAAACTCCTCTTGGATGCATTCCATACACAACTTCAAATGGGCTTTTTCCTGTAGTTCTGTTCACACTATCATTGTATGCATATTCAGCTTGGGAAATCACCATATCCCAGGTCTGTCCATATTCCTTTGTCAAGCACCTCAATAGGTTACCTAACACTCTGTTAACCACCTCGATTTGACCATCGGTCTAAGGATGGTAAGCTGATCCAAATGATAAATTAGTTCCCAATCTGCTCCATAATATTTTCCAGAAATGACTCATGAATTTTACATCCCTATCAGAAACAATACTCAATGGCAATCCATGGATTCTCACAACTTCCCTAAAAAATAGATGGGAAATATAGCTTGCATCGTGTGTAGTTTTGCAAGGAATAAAGTGACTCATCTTGCTAAATTTGTCCACAACTACAAAAACACTGTCAAAACCAGATTTAGTCTTGGGAAGACCCACCACAAAATCCATGCTCACACACTCCCATGGTCTGTTCGGAATAGGCAAGGGCTGATATAACCCAGCATTGCTAGCTCCCCCTTTGGCTCTCATGCAAACAACACACTGTTCAACATACTTTCTGACATCTCGTGCTAACTTAGGCCAATAGTAAAACCTTTGTACCAGCTCTAAAGTTTTATTAATACCAAAATTCCCACTAAGACTGCCATTGTGTTTTTCTTGGATCAGATTTTCTCTCATTGATCCTCTTGGGACACATAACAGATTGCCCTTGAATAACAACACATTTTGCAATGTATACTCAGCATATTGACTGTGAAAATGATTTTCAAAGTCTGAACATACCTTGTAGGCTTCAGAAAGTCTTCATCATCACCATAGAGATCCTTAAAACTTTCCAATCCTATGCTTTTCAGCTGTATCTCTTGGACTGTCAACATCCTCCTGCTTAATGCATCTGCCACTTTGTTTTGCTGTCCCTTCTTGTGCTTAATGGTAAATGTGAAAGCTTGAATGTACTCCATCCATTTTAAGTGCCTATTGCTTAACTTCTCTTGGGTATTGATATAACTAAGTGCTTGGTTATCCGTGAAGACCACAAACTCTTTGGGTAGCAAATAATGCCTCCATTTCCTAAGGGACTGCACTAAAGCATAAAGTTCCAGATCATAGGTGGAGTATTTTTGTTTAGCTTCATTGAGTTTTTCACTAAAGAAGGCTACAGGTCTACCTTCTTGGCTAAGGACTCCTTCTATTGCTACTCCACTTGCATCACACCCAACTGTAAACAATTTATCAAAACTAGGCAATAACAAGATAGGTTGTGTTGCTACTTCTTTTTTCAACTTTTCAAACCCATTATCAGCCTTTAAAGTCCACTTAAACTTTGTTTTCTGACCACCCTTGATTGTATCTAACACTGGTGCACATTTACCACTAAAATTCCTTATAAACTTCCTATAAAATTGAGCCAAACCATGAAAACTTCTTACTTCAGTTGTTGTGGTTGGTGTAGGCCAGTTTAGGATAGCTTCTACCTTACTTGGATCCATCTTCAGTGTTCCTTGAGATACCACAAAGCCTAGATACACAAGCTCTTGTTTGAAGAACTCACACTTCTCAAGGTTGATTGCCAACTGTTCTTCTTGCAACCTTTTGAGTACCATCTCTACATGCTTCAAATGTTCTTCTGTTGTCTTACTGAAAATCAGTATGTCATCCAAGTAAACTACCACAAAAATACATGTGAAATCTTTAAGCACCTCATTCATTAGTCTCATGAACGTGCTAGGGGCATTCGAGAGGCCAAATGGCATCACTTTCCACTCATATAAACCATCATTCGTCTTAAAAGTTGTCTTACATTCATCACCTTCCTTAATTCTGATTTGGTGATACCCGCTCTTAAGATCTAGCTTAGTGTAAAATTTTGCACCTCCAAGGCAATCCAATAAATCTTCAATCCTAGGTATTGGAAATCTATACCTAATTGTGATTCTATTTATTGCTCTAGAATCAGTACAAAGTCTCCATTTACCTCCTTTTCTAGTTTCCAAAACAACTGGGACTGCACATGGACTAATACTCTTTTGAATCAGACCTTGATTCAGCAACTCTTCCACTTGTCTTGCCACCTCTTTGTTCTACTCAGGGGTCGGTTTGTATGCTGCTTTGTTAGGAAATGAGGCTCTAGGTATGAAGTCAATTTGGTGACTTATTGCTCTCTTGGGTGGTAGAGTTGATGGTGTTCCATCACTCACTATGCTCTTGTATTTGTCAAGCAAGTTCTGGACTACTGCTGGTAACACTGTCCTTTCATCCTTTTCCTCTTCCTTGGGTTGCATCATAATCACATACCCTTCATTCCCTTGATGTAGGTCCTTGATGAACTCTTTACCACTACTCAACATGATATTAGGAACCTTGGACTGCCCTTCATCTTCCTCAATCAATGATTGCAGCTTGAATGTTTTTCCATCTTTCATGAACTCAATGGTGTTCTCCTTTCCATGATATACAACACCTCTATCATATTGCCATGGCCTACCAAGAAGAAGATGGCATGCATCCATGGGCAGTATATCACAAATCAGCTTGTCCTTGTAGCCTCCTATTGAAAATTCCACTGTAACCTGCTCATTCACTAAGACACTTTTCCCTTTGTTCAACCATGTGACTTTGTAGGGATTGGCATGAGGTACCTTCTACAATTTTAACTTATTTACTGCCTCCTTAGATATTATATTATCCGTAGAACCAGAATCTACAATAACCTTGCATACCTTTCCCAATATCTTGCACCTTGCTCGAAACAAAGCTCTCCTTTGCTTGGGTTCTTCCTTGACTGGTTGTCTGATCAGCACTCTACTAAACATCAGACTTTCACCTATTTCTGATTCTATATGGCTGATCTTAGGTGTCTTTACACTCATGGTGTCCTCTTGTGCATAAGCTACTCTTTTCTCATTGCTAGATGAAGCTTTCTCCAGGCATCTATAAGCTGGATGGCCTAGCTGATTGCAGTTATAACACTTCATGGTGGCAAAGTAGGAGTTACTTCTGCCTGCTCCTCTTCCTCTGTTTGAACCCCCTTGAGGTCCTCTTCCTCTATTAAAACCTCCTCTTGATGAAGTTTCACCTCCATGCTCAGTAATATTTGATTCTCCTTGGCTTCTTTGGTCACCACCTCTTCCTTGGTAACCTCCACGATGTCCTCTTTGATCTCTGCCTCTTCCTCTGCCCTTTGAGGACTGATCATGCTTCCTTTTATTCCTCTCTTCAATCTTAATAGCTAGCTGATAACATTGGTGGACTGTCTTGGGGCTGAGCAAAGCCATCTCTTCTTGTATATTCCATTTCAAACCATTGAGGTATCTAGCCACTTTTAGGCTCTCATCTTCAGCCACATTCGATCTCAAACAAAGTTTCTGAAACTCTTCCGTGTAGGTGTTTACATCTTGGTATTTTTTTCTTAAACTCTGCCTCTTCTTGTGGAGTTGGATCTCGTAATCATCCGGCATATAGGCTTCTTTCACTTTAGCAACCATTCCTCTCCAAGTTGATATAGGCTGCTTACCTTCTTTCTCCCTTTTAGTCTGAATAAACTTCCACCAAGTTAACGTTGATCCTCTCAACCTTGATTTTGCAACCTTCACCTTCTGTGCTTCTGTAACTCCATCACATTCAAAGTGGTTCTCCATTCCTTCTATCCAGTCCATGACTAAGTCAGGTTCCATCTTTCCACTAAATAGTGGCACTCCTTCAAGTGATTTTCCACTCAAAGCTATTAATGCCTTCAAGAAAGGCTCCTCCTTCAAGACGGGGTCAGGTTCAGGGGTCTTATCTTCCTCTGCAACCTCTTCTTCTTTTCGAATTCTTCCTTCAAACTGTGCACTCCTCACTGCTGCCTCAAGCTGAGCTATTCTTTCCCTCAACTGCTTATTGTCTTCTTCTTGCTCTTCAACCATCTTTGCCAGTTCTGCGTTGGTCACCATGGTGGAAGTATCACTTGACTCTATGTCTGACATGCAAGATTCCTTTCCCAAATCTTTAGCTGGGCTCTGATACCAATCTGATAGAACAAGGGTTGGATTAAGATAATCACAATCTCAATGCTTCGGGTCTCCATTGGACAACCCTGGTGTTGCTGCCTCCACCAAACCTATAGGTTTTCAAATCAATTAGGCAACCCTGGTCTTTGCTGCCAACCCTGCTATCAACATACCAAAACATGCATAATGTCTTAACCAATCATTTCTTGATGCTCTTTTTCCACATGCACAAACTAGCCCTTAATCTTCTAAAGACTAGTCACCTTTCCATACTACCAACCTTGTTGCAGGGGCATGTGGCACCTTCCAAAACCTCCAAGGTTATCTTTTCCAAGTGTTTCAACAATACTAAGCTTCAGCTCTCCAACAGTTTTTCTAAAAACAGTGTGCTTGGTTCTTGGACAGGCTACAAGCCTCAAAACCCCTCTTTTAGCCTTCTCAACTCAAAGGATAGGCTAGAACTCTTCTATTCCCTCTAATTTTTTCAATCTTTTTATTGTTTCTCTGGTTCCTTTTCCAAGCTCAGACAACTTCTTTGGAGTTTGAAGCCTTTTTCTGCCCGTACAGGGGAAAAGATCCAACCTAGGGTAACCTAGGGTTTCTTAAGACTCTTCATTGGCCTATTCTGCTTTTCTGACCACAAAAGAATTAAATAACCTTATATTCACCACTCCACACTTTCTTTAACCTGTCTACATTCACAATACACATTAGATTTTAACATTTCACACCCCTGCTACGTTGGGATTTCTGCCCTCTTGACTGTCTTTTCTAGCCGGGTCTCCAAACTCGCCTAGAAAAAGTCATTCTACTTGCCTTTTGAACCTCTAACAACTACCTTATTTACACTATTTACACACCTGGAGCCTAGCATTGCTTCCTCTGCATCCATATTTCCTGGTGCGAGCAGAAACAACGCTAAAACTCCATATTTCTGGTTTCTTTTACCAGTCCAAAACAGAGTTAAATAAAATACAGATTTTAATAAAATGCATAAAGTGATGAAAATACTATTTAAGAATAAAAAAACAGAACTTCTATATGTTGCTTCACATGCTCTGAAACCAATAAAATCTCTATTCCATTATTCTATTTGTTGTCATGCAGAAAGTTCAGGAAAATAGATTTCTTTTTCAACAAAAATTACTGCCTCTTGTTTATTCTCATAAAAAAACACCTTTTCAAAGCTTCCCATTGTTCAAAAATCATTCATCAACATCAAACATGGTCGATGATTTCTTTACAAACCGAAAGGAATCAATTAGGTTTCAGTTTCGGGCTTAAAAGTGGAGAAAACACGTTTTTTCGAAAACACACTGTGTTTTGCGATTTTCCCAAAATCTAAGGAAATGCCTACCAAATGATTCCTAACTTATTCCAAATTAAACCTAAGCTTAAATAGGGTCCCCTTACACCTTATAAATGGTGTACTAGACCATACACAACAAAACAAAAAGATTAAAACATTATAATAAAATTTATGTTTGTATTTTGATACTTGTATTTTGGGTGCTCCTGCACCACATCTGCTACTTGGGAGGATGTGACACACATGAGGGAGCTTTATCCCTATCTGTTAACAAGCTTTAAGGAGTAAGCCTGATCCTAGGGGGGGAGGATGTAGTACCCCTCCATTTTTCTTATGTTTTTCGACAGTATTTTTTTACTTTGATAAACCCTAATACTTTGTTTTGATGTATTTGATCACTGACAATAGAGCGATTGGGGATTTATTTTATGATGTGATGATCTAAATTGTTTGGTGGTGATTATTTCTGACATGCTTTATGTTAGCATAGATGTTTACTTGAGATGTTATTGCTATATATGCTTCTGGTAGATTAATTGATATTTATTTTGTCAGTTCAATGTGATATTGTATTGGTGAGGAGAGCAGAGTTGCATCACTCGCTTGCGAGTGCCCTATGATTTCCACAATTTTCTCTTCACGGTGTGTTTGAATAATGGATTATATACATGTATGATATATGTCTGATTGCAGGATTGTAGGTACATGACATCGACTCCACCCAGTTTCACAAGTCTGAGCGTGTCCAGGTTCAACGGTAATGTTGATTGGGAGATAGTAACAAGGATTTTCCTAGTCTAGCTTCAAACCTAGTCATAGTATGTTGTCAATTTAGGTCTGGTATGTTTGGTTGTCACATCTAAGTTTACCTTGTTATTTGTTAAGCAAGGTTTATTTTGTGAGTTTAATGTTTGATGAATGTTCTTTATAATTTAGTGCTTATTTAATTAATTTTAAATATTGTAGATAAAAGCTTCTTATTTTATTTAATTAATTAAATTAGTTTATTTGGTAAGATAATTTAATCACTATGATTAAAGTTATTTTATTAAATAAATAAATTAATTGATTAAATTTCTTATTATTGAGTGAATAGATTAAATATAGTTTAAATGCTTTTGTGTGAATTGAAATTAGTTTTTGAAATTTTAAATTCTATAAAATAGAATAATTCTTTATAATTGTTAAAAAAAATTACCCATGAGTTTGTTAGAAGATATTTTCTTGATTTGCCAAGTTTGTTAGTAAAATTAAATGCAAATTGTTGTTGAGGATTTTCTCGGAGAGAATATTCCCAGAACTAGGAAAGGCAAGAAAAACACTTTACGGGAAAGAAAAAAAACAAAGAATTGCTGGAAAAATTGTGAGATTATTTTTGGGGTTTTGATTTTAAAATTCTGGAAGAAGATCTCAAGATTATTTTCTGGTTCAGTTATTTGCATCTATCTGGAACTGGAGGTTTGGAAAGGGCTTTCGAAGTTGCACTCAGCAGGCAAAGCTTTTCTTCAACTTTCAATTCTTTAAGCTACAGGAAAACGGGTTCTTTGCTATTTATTTAGTTTATTGTGTTTTGAAAAGATTGCCTATAGAAGAATATTTGATTGAAACTTCTATACTTCTCGATAAAAAATTGTTGAAAATATTTCTATAGAAAACTTGGTACCTCTCTGTGTACAATTTTGAAATGAAACTTTATAGTAAAATCAGAGAGAAACACAAAAGGTTATTGTTAAACAATAGAAAATTCTCAAAAGAAAACAGAAGGAATCTCAGTAGATTTATAAATGAACTTCTTTGATAAATTCGAGGAAATAGAAACCTCTAGGAAGAACTTTGCTAAACATTTCCTGTAGAAAAGATTTTGAGAATCTAGATTGTGAGTGAAATCTTCTTTACAGAAATTGAAACCCTCTATAAAAAAAAGAGAAATGGAAACCTCTGTTTTGTTTATTTAAATCTTCCTGTAGAAAATTCTTTATTAAAATTTTGCTCTTTCCCAGCAATTTTAATGATTTATTGTTTATATAGATGTGTGTGTGTGTGTGTGTGTGCATATTTAAATAAAATATGCCTTTCAAATGATATAAAATATTTTGAGAATTTTTAAAAATGAAAGTTCTAAGAATTGTCGTACAGGCGAAATTAGTCATTGAAAAATAAATAAATAAATCGCCACTCAGGCGAAATAGGGCACAAATTTTATTTTATTTTTTAAATAAAATTGTGGGAGGTGCAGGGGGATACCCCCACGACTGACCCAACAAGGGAGTCAGCTGTGAGGGCATCGCCCAACACTGCCTTCACAGGCAGCATTGGTGTTGCCTGCATAGCCACACCACCATTGAGGGGTTCCGCTGTGTAGACAGCCAGCCCCTGTCTTTTTGTTATATTAAATTTTAATTTGTTTTATTTTATTTTTAAATTATAATTATAATATATAAATATATTTTATATATATAATATATGTTATATATGTAATAGATATATATATATTGTATTTATATAAATTTATAAATTGTGTTTAAATATTAGTGATTATAGATTTATTTTGGATAATTAAAAATATATGTATATATTTATATATTTAAATAAATATTCAATTATAATGATTTGAAGTGTATTTATTTAAACATATAATATATAGATGATTAGTATATGAAAATCATAAATAGATATTTTTATAATGAAATGTATTATGTAAAAAAAATTGAAAATTTCATTATAATGCATGAATGCAAAATTGGAGTTAATTATCAGTTTTAATTTCCATATTGATTGAAAAATGGATTATATTTTAGTTGATTAATTTCATGCTTTATGTTATTGATTTGATTGGATTTAGAAAATCCTAATATTAGATTTTTATTATGCCTGAATTGCTTTAAGTTGTTTTTACTCTTATTGGGCATATTAGGGATTATACGGGTTAATAAGTCTTCTAGATATAGTTTCTTCTTAAGGGAGTTATTTTTATGATGGTTTCATATTTTGAATAAACTAAGGTATGGTTCTATTCGGTTTTAGACACATAGTTCTATGAACAGGTTGTGATGTATGTTGTTATATGGTTGGTATTTGATGATTGGTTTATGTGCACCTTGTCTACCCTTAGATAGTGGAATTAGTTTCCTTGTGTTATTATTAGGGGAGTGGCTCTTTATGAGGGTCGGCACACAAAGAGGTACCTGGGTAACTCATGTAGAGTTAGCTAATTAGTGAAAACTAAATCAACACATTAGGTAGTCTAAAGCCTTTAGCTAGATTAATTAAGCCTCACTCATGGACTCAAGGGCTAGTTCAGACTTGGGGATGAGTCGAGAAGGCCTAGAATGGAAAAATAAATATCTAGTCATTATGAAAGATATTCGATTCCGCAATAGATTGCATGTGGGGCTGGGTTTCATAAGAGGTTACCAGGGTAACCCAAGATGGGGGCCAGAACCTAGGAAGATTCTCCTGGGTAACCTATGCAACATTGTGATGACACTCCACCTATAATAATAGTATCCTTGTGAACTTAGTGTATTTGATCTTTCAGTTCTGGAATCAATGTAACCATTAAGTTAAGTTTGTACTTATAGTTTTTTTTATGGTTTCGCTTGTGTCTAGGGTTTGTAGGATTATGTCTAGGGAACCTTTTTACTATCTCCAAGCACAAGGGGTGGGCCTACAGGTATCACTTGGTTGGGTGGAACATGCACCTTACACCGTTGGGTCCCCAGTTCTTGTTTGTGGCAACGAGAACTTCTTGATTGGAGAGCTCGAGTGTGAAAATGTACTCTCATATTTATCATTTGTATCAGTGGAAACCTTATTCATGTATCATTCCTCAATTCTAATCGGGGAGAAATTTTGTAACATGTAATTGTATACTTTTGTATGACCTACCTCATTTGGAAATGAGTATTGTAAATGTTAATATAAATGCAATGTAAGAAAGAATCATATATTTGTTCTTTATATCTTTAGTGATGTAATTTAAATGTTATTGAATGTATGCTCTTAAGTTTATGAGAATTAAACACATGCTATGTTAGTTACTATTTTCATATATGGGATTTACATGTAGTGTGTCGTTGTGTATCTTAGGGAATGTTTGCATTAGTGAAGTTCATGTATACACTTTTTTTAAAAAATTATTACACTTTCGTAGTCATTGCAACATTCTTTAGGTTACAAGATGGGGCATTACAATGCACCAATAATAGACTGCACCTAATCCCATGCCTTAAATGGAAGGGGAATAGTTAAAGAACCTTAAGTGGCTAGCGGGTGAGTATTGCAGGCCTCTATTCTCAATTTATTGTCACTAGAACCCTTTTTTCTTAGATACTATCAAGTACAACCAATCAATTTATTTTTAGTGGTGCATCGAAGTCAAGCTTCTGTATTGTAAGTGGACTCTGAGGAGTTACTTGCCAAGTCCAATTTTGATCAAAGCAAAGAGATTAAGAGTTTCATTCTTAACAATCTTGGCACTTTGTAGAGATGAACATGATCACCAAAATGTCAAACCCTTGTGGTCTAAGTGGAATGTGAGAGTAGCCATATGTTTTTCACTCCTTGAGGTTTTACCTTGAAGGTTTTTGAGCATTTAAGCTACAATGATAGGTCACTTTATCCGAGGTCAACATAGGGAATTTCAACTTTCATATGTTCATCTCTACAACATTGAGCTTTGAAGAGAGGGATTTATTGAAGTTGCAAATGCTTCGACATGAAAATGATTGTTCAAGCCAATTATCAATCAAGTTAGTACTTTTATATCACATTTCCATTTCTGTAAGGCCACAAATCTAAGAGAGAAATCCAAAAAACTTGCACCTGGAAACCCTAGGTGTTGGAAACACAATTTGCAAAACTCTCACATTTGCTCAAAATTTGGTCGTGCATCTGTCATAACGCAACGCATCTTCCTAGTCTATTATTTTTTTAAGGAATTATCATATGACGACCTTTGAGACACAAAATCACGCTTTTTCTATATAGTTGCACATTTGATAGAAAACCCATGCATTTGACACTAGTGCTCACACAGTTACCATAATATTTAGTTGTAGTTAACCTTGTCTACCATCACTTGCCTATGATGTCGATAAATTTTCCAAAATCCTTAAACGAGAATCCATATTCTGACTCTCCAAAATAAAACATAGTAACTCTAGACATAGCAGGAAACATTGTTGGAGAAACCACCACAACGGATCTATCATTGTAAGGAACTTTTGACGACATTTTATCACCACCTACTGACTGGGTTGACCCTATGCCTAGACTATTGTTAGAAATTTGTTTACGACTACAACCAAATTACAATCTTGAAGGAAAATGGATACCAACACAAACAAGTCCACATTTCCCACAAGCAATACCACGAAAAAGGGAACATCATGGGTATTCATAGGGAGAACCATGAATAATGAACATAAACTTACAAACAAACAAACAACATGGGCCTCACAAAAAAACAACACAGGTGAAGAAACTAGACCACGGGGGTATGATCCTAACACTACCTTAGAGGGAGTCACAAATATGTTTCCCACCAGAAAACCCCCTACTACAGATTAACTCTTGCTATCAAATTAGAACACTATTGCCAAATCTAGTCAAGACCCAAAAGATGTCATCATTCATGATCACGATAGTGAAGAGGAATTGACAGAGGAAGAATACAAACAATATGAAAACCACCCTAAAACATTGAAACTAATGGATAGAATGCTTAGAAAGGATCCAAACTCATACTTCATGCACTTGGCGTGAGGGGGTACAAAGCTACCTGCAGATTTCAATGTAGATGCACTAAAAGATTCTACCATAGTTCCATTAGGAGAAACAATGGTGGTTAGAAAAATACCTAAACCAAACGAACTCCTGAACATGACACCAATATTCTTAGAGAAACAAAATGACAGTCTAAACCAAAGTGTGGATAACCCATTACATAGACAACCAATAAAGTTGAACAAGCTATGGTAAAACTATTTTTATTCGAATTCATATTTATTACATTGGTTTAATAATTATCTTTGAATTCTTTTATTTTATACTTGCATTTTGTGAGTGAGGGATTATATTTTGATCTTTATTTAGAAATTAGATTAGTTTTCCTATGTTTTAACCATTGTTTTTCATCATGATTTTTCCCTCTCACACAATATGTTCATATCCAACAATTTTATGTCCATTTGGAAAATATAATAAATCTCCCATGAGTTACTTTTTTATTAATGTTGTCATTTCTTCATCCATAGCCTCTTTCCAAGAATCTACATCATTTGTACCAATAGCTTCCTTTACAATCCTAGGCTTATGAGTGTTAGTGTATAAAGAAATTTCACAAATTTATCCAAGTAATAATGTGTTGTGTCAATGAAATTGAAGTCATTGTATAAAATAATTGTATGTTTGGTTTGGATCATTGATGCCATTGTTAAGGGTACAAGTAGGTCTATTATTAAGACACCATACTAATGTGAAAATTATGTTGTGGGAACAAATCATGTAGTTTAAATCATGCCAACCTATAATCAAAATCTAAACATCATCCCAAATCAGAACATTGTCCCATATGATCTTATTTGTAAATTCACTTTGTGGTAAAAGTTTCTTTTAGAGAAATGATCTTATTTGTAAATTCATTGGGGTTTGATTCAATTTTAGGATGATAATATTCCCATGTTTGTTTATATTCTTGAATTTATGGTAGAGGATTTAATTTTTTAAATACATATTTGAACAAGATAGAGGTCCACTAACCATCTTAATATTATTCAGAATGGGTAGGAAAAATAAATGGGAATCACTCATATCTCTAGATGTGCAAGACATTCCCAACCAGGGAAATCATTTCTCAAGTGTTGACCTTGAATGGACACCTATTGGAGGTGACAATAGTGAGATAGACATATGTGTTACAATCCCTCTTGAAAGACTCCCTCACTTTGTCAAAGGAGAAGGCTTATTGGATAGTACAGAGATGAAATTTGTATGCAAATTGAATAGAAAGAATGACTTGATACAACCTATCGAACAAAAAATGAAGATGTACTCAAGGTTTGCTTAGATTTAATATAATAATGAAGCATGTCATAATTTATATTTTCTATTTGTTATATCAATTTATATATATATATATATATATATATATTGTGCATGTGAAAACAGTTATTGGTGTGCTTTTGGCCCCGAGGACAACATAAATAACTCTGAAAAAAATTGTGAAAATAACTTTGAAAACAAGAAAAGGAAACAAAGGTTTATCCAAAAAATGGGTTGTCAAACCCACTTTCTTGTTAGGGTTATGTATGGTAGACCAGATGTTGTGGTTATTACATATAATGATTTTATTCATTGTGATGCTAAAGGTGAATTTTTTCATGGAGAATATGACCCTTCTGGTGATTTAAGGAGTAGTGTTGCACCAAGGTTGTCAAATGAATGCAAATCATATATTGAATCCTTATTGCTAATGGGGGTGGGAATTGATACAATATGTGAACAACACTATTTAGACCTTGGTTTGACTCAGTTGATGAATAAGAGGGACACATATTTGTTGAGGAAAGATGTTTTGAATGCATGGAATAGAATATGCTCACTTTGATCCCAAAAGAATGAAGATGATGTCAAAATTGTAAGCATGCAGCATGTAGAGGAGAAAGATAACTTCTTCTATTATAAAAAACCAAACAGTGTGGAAAATATTCCATTTATCATAAGCATCCAAACACCATGGATGCAAGAAATGATGGTGAAACATTCACATAATGCAATTATTGCTATGGATTCCACATTATCAATGGATAAATATGGTGTAAGTAAAAAAATGTTAATTATATTTATGGATCTTAATGAAATCAATAATTTATTCTACTAAAAATATAATAATTTATGGTTTATTCATGTGTAGTATCAGTTATATACCTTGCTTGTATTTGATGAACAAGAGGCTAGTATACCTATTGCATGGGCCATATCCTCAAGAAATAAAGTTAGGGATATAATGAATGGCTGACAGAAGTTTATAAAAGAGGGAAACAATATAAAGAAGATTGGAATGTCAATGCATTTATGACAAATGATGCTAGTGCTAAGATTGAAGCAATTAGGTTTTTATTGGCCTTAATCTTTTATTTAAACTAAAGTTAACTCATTGTACTTTATCCTCATAACTTGTAGATTATCCTTTGATTGTTGGGTACTTTTATTTATTTGGCATGTACATAGGGCATGGTTGAATAATGTATACATGTAAGTCAATCTTTTATTAAAATAAATGGAATAGATGAATATTACATGTTTGAATTTTATAGCTTGATATTATGTTTTATAATTGAGGTATGTTAGTAATAAGGATGTTGGGACTAATATGTTCAATAGATTGGGTGAGATAGTGTATGCAATGAGTGATAATGAAGACATCACTACTCATCTAATAACAAATTTCATGGAGTAATTCAAAGAGGAGAATAAATTTATCGATTACTTTCAAAAAACTTGGTGTCATGATGCAACTCCTATTGGTAAGCTCATTGAATTATTCATTATGGTTTTTTTTGGTTGACAGATTTGTCACTTTAGTTTATACTCTATTTTCCCATAACAGTGATAGCCTTACCAACAGTTGAGTCACTTGCAATGATAGTTGCAAGTGTTCTCTACTTATTTTACAAGGAACAACTACCTTCAAATGATTTGGAATGAATTGAAATACTAGTTATGCTTTTTACCAGAAAGAAGAAAAGGAAACTAACACCTACCCATAACCATTAAATAGGTGTGATAGGTCAAACCTACAATTTAGATGAATGATACAAAGTCCATCTTCCCTACACCAACAAATGGTATCCAAGGAAAGAAAGGATAACAGACTCTTTTCAAAAGCTAATTCAATCCAAATCCAAATTTTTTAAATTAAATGCATATACAATCCATTATAACATAATGACATTGAAGAATAACCACAAGGAAACACAATTCATTGCCATCTAAAGAAAACATTAAGAAATTCAAAGATTCAAAAATATTTTCTTTATTCCTTTAATGCCAAAACACGAGTTCATAGACTTCATATCACTATACAATGAAATTGCACAAAAAGAAATCCTAGTTGCCTTCCCCCCCATTCTCTCCTTTCTCTCTTTTTTAAAAAATTCCTATCTTTATATAATTTTCTAGGCCAAAAAATGTCTCCAAACGTAACTATTCATAATGGTATTTTAAAGTAATTGTTCTCAAGAAAGTGACCTTAAACGGAAGTGGTTACATTATGATAAAATTGAGTTACTACCACTAATTACAAAAAGATGCCATGTAAAGCAAGAAAATTAAACTGCCACAGGAAGTGGGGCATTCTCCATATCCTGTTGTATCTCCATTAAAAGATTGTGCAGCTCGGCATGTTCCTCTTCTTCTTCTAGGATGAAGATTACTATTTGATATTGTGCATAATTGGTCTTCTCCTTCCAGAAAAGTGTGTGTAATTGGGAAATAATATCAATTTTCTCTTCCTCAGGATAGTTCAAGTCAAGTTGTAGGACTGGCATAGGTTAATCATCCCACACTTCATTGGTCGCAGGAAGCCCCATTTTAAATTTTCCTTGGTTGATAAGAAAATAGGACTCAGCAGTACCACCACCTTTCTCTATAAACAATATTATTTAATTACGCTACTAGGTAATGATGACCTTTAATCTGTCAATATCATGTCGACACCTTAGCAATTTTTTGCTACACTTTCCATTTAAGAGGTCTAATTAATGCACCATTGGTTGAGGAGTGTGCCTTAAGATTGAGTTCACATTTCATAACTCCTAAAAATACAATCACACAATATGCCATATAAGTGATTAAATGGGCTGGCAGCATTTTGAAAGCCAAGGAGATTGCTTGAAAGTTGCAGGGTCACGAAAAAGTTAAAATATAGAATGACATGTCGCAAGTTCTACAATTTCAAGAACTTCTAATACACCGATCATTTAGGCAAGGATGGGGAAAAGGAAGGATCGGGTCATTAGATTCTTATGCAACTTCTGAACCTCACGACTTGGTTATGAAAACATAAGGTTGCACGACAAAGCTTATAAAACTTGTGAGGACCATGACTACAAATGAATGAAATGAAGGCCATTCAAAATTCAGGGAGTAAAATTGCATGTTTTAAAATTTAGAGGGTAACAATTTTGTATACATTTACATTGTTTAACTTGTTTTTTATTTATACTAAGACATCATTTTTTGGGTTTGTATAGCAATGAGGGCAAAAAACTATAGAATTTTCCCTCATGCAAATCAAGAAACTAATGCTTCCATAGAGTCGTACCACTGCCACATCAAGAGTCACTATTTAAGTGATCATTCTAAGAGGTGCACGATGAGAATGGATTGGATTATCCATACACTTCTTCATAGGGTAGAGCCATTCTATAAAACTAAAAGATATTTGCAATTATCTAGGTTTTTGACTAACTTCAAAAAAGAGGGATATTACACAACTACATTAGAGAGACCATTAAAAAAAATACCAGATACAGATTGTTATCCATATGATCTCCTCCTTGACACATACCAGATAAGAAGCCAAACAACTCCAACAAAATGGTATCTTGTTAGAAAATTTGGACCAAATTTGCATGCGTGTGACTGTCAATGGGCAAAGAAGGGAAACACATGCAAACATGTGTTAAAGATTTTAGATCTTCTAAAGAGAAAAAAAATAAATGAGCAAGATCAAGTTGTTGGTAAGGGTCAATTGAGATTTAAGTTTAATATTTATATGTTAGATGATTATTATATTTTTTCATAAATAACTAATTAATACTATTAAATTATAGATGGTGTTACTCCACTACTTGATGATGATGATAATGTTAGAGGGAGTTTCAGTCACAAAAACAATACCATTGGTAATATTAATATGGTATTTACAATTAAATATTAGTTTATTTTTTATGTTTCACAAAATTAATTAAATTTTAATCTAGTTATAGATTGTTGTAATCAAATAGAAGATCAAGATGTGCTTGAGGTTGTCATTGGTGAAGACCAAAGAATAGGTTAATCTTAATGTCACTATTTTATAATGAAATATTAAGATATTTTTAAATATTTTTAGATTTAATCATTTTTATTTGTATTACAGATAGCTTGAAATCATTTAATGCTTCAAATGATAACTTTCAAATTTCTATTGATTATTTAAATCATCTGCTCCAAAATTTACCAACTAGAAAAGCTAAAAAAGAAAAAAATTGTCAATGTATAAAGAGATTGAAAAAAGATATTCATACATCTCTTCCTTCCTCTTCCACACTTACATCAACCCTTGGTTCAGATAACATGTCTATGAGACGAATATCACCAGGGTTCATTCCAAGCAAAATGCACAAACGTCGTTCAATTCATTAGAGACAATGCCATTTCTAAAGACTTGAATGAAACAATTGAGTACTATGAAAATTTTCAATTCCCCTCTACAGGATGTATGTAGAAAGAAAAAGAAAAAAAAAATCATTAAACACTCAGGCATCACAATAGAAGAAGAAAGAGTTAGTATCATGCAGCAACACAGTGAGTATAATTTTTAAAAGAATTTTAGTAATTTGCATTACAATACTTCTTGTTTTTATTTCATATGTTAAATATATGTCATGTTGTAGGTTTGGATGATCAAGAAAGTACTCAACGACATCAATTACCTTTCTCTATTGATCTAAACCAAACAATAACAAATGAAATACAACTTATAGATGGTAATTTTTTAACTATTAAGTGTATTTATAAACTTTATAGACAATTACTCAATTCCTATCTCTAATCAAATTTATAATCTTAATGTTTACTATTGTTTATATTAATTACATAATGTAATTTTACACTTGAAAACTTTATCTATGTTGATGTGTTAAATATGTGTTTTAATGCAACTTCAAAGGATGAACAAAATACTAGAGAATATATGTTACCTTTTTCTATTGATCTTAACCAAGAAATGACAATAGAGACAATGCAAAGTGGAGATGGTATAAAAATTATAGAACACACTTCAATCAATTTTATGTCTTTAATTTGTAAATTATTTTTTTCTAAGTTGATGTCTTAAATGTGCATGTTATTGTGGCTTTAGATGATCAACAAAACACCCAACAACATATGTTACCATTTTCTATTGATCTTAACCAAGAAGCAACAAAAATGGATGTAATGAAAAGTAGATATGGTAACAATATGGTAATTTGAAATTTCTAAATTATAGATAAGTTTTTATTTGGTGGCCTAATTTATTTACTATTTAGCTAATTAATCAAATTTATGGTTTGACTTGTTATTGTGCAGTCAACATTTCATCCATCAAGTGGCATGAGGAGGCTAGATTTTGATGATCTACCACAAGTGTAAGATTTTTCTAAGACATAAGATCAATTGGACTATTAGGATTTAATGTGTAGTTATTCTACATGCACTTTATATGTATTTCTTGAGATAGCATATGTAACATTTTGTTGAAAACATTTTGCGTTGGTATAAATGCCAATTTTGTATGTGTAGAGAATTATTCTACACTTTTATATATATAAGTCTATATACAATATAATTTTTTCTTATGTGCATTTTTTCAACTTTAAACATTTATATTTGAATGCATATTCATTTTATAATGGTTGAATTATAAATAATAACATGTTATAGATTTATTTCTT